>CATIWR010362372.1:0-18238 GCA_949677035.1 Omphalea diandra
TATATATATATATATATATATATATATATATATATATATATATATATATATATGTCTAACTTAATATCACATATCCATGACTAGTATAACGTAGTCATCAACCAAAATACATACTAGTCTTCATTCATTATTATCCCAACAATAATGACTGACTAGGGATAATTTAGAATAGAATTATTTACACCTAAAGGTTTTGCTATCAAGTCACACACTTAATGACATTAGTAGAATTAATTATTCATGAAATTCATATTAACATAAGAGATATTTAATAAAAATACAACTATGACATTATTAAGAAAATATTCATTATAAGAATTGGCGTAAAGTATATAACTAACAAGAATGTGGTGCTCAACTATATATTGATGAAGCCATGGCATGTATTTGTACATCCATGTGAAAACCCTTTGGTACTTACTCAGTAGCTGCTCAAACTTTCTCCATTCTTCAAGGATGATGTTACTAGAAATTAATAAGATTTTTGGATTTTCTTATGTGCCAAGATTAAATGCAATAGTATGCATAGAATTAATATTAAATATGTTTATAAAATAATGCATATCATGTATAGTACCATAAGGAAAGGCATCACACAAGTAAGCAAATTCATTGTTCATTGCTTTAAACTTAGAAATGAATACATGATCATCCTCAAATAGGCCTGAGATAAGAACATCATTAACATTAGGGGTAGGGGATTACTAAAGAGGTACATTTAGAGTCTTCTCAATGGTAAGTTGCTCTTGGTTCTTCTCTTTTTTCATCAACCTATTCAGGAATAGCCTTCAAGTTATCATTCAGCTACTCAGAATTTGCCTACTTTATCTCCCTAACACTAGCCATGGCTTTCAAAACCTCTTCAAATTCTTACTTCATCCTACCAATACCTACTCAATCTTTTGAAAGTTTTCCTATAATTCCATCCAATCCAAATCTACTTCTTTAGTTGTTAATGACTACACTTCTATCTCACCAATTCCTACCTCCTTAGTAGAGTTCACGATTAAGGTCTTAATGTTTGCCAGATTGACTCCAAAGTACTTCCCTCTAGCAATGTTGTTTGGCTTGCTTGTCCCCAATTATAGATCCTCATAACGTGTTGGCATAATTAGCCCAACCTATTATTTTCCAACTAGTCCCATTTATTTCTTTGACTACTTATCCTTTCTTTCATAAAGAATTCTAACAAAGCTCTCTTATAGCCCCTTGATAACCTAGCCTAGCTCTAATAATTTTGGTGGGATATTTGAAAGTTCTATAAGCTATTGGAATTCTTACCAATCTTTTGTCCAAGAAAAATGTTCATCCCTCTCATGATACTTGCCACTTTCAGGTCCACTCATTTGTCAGTGACCCCAACCGCATGAAAACCTTTAAGGTGTAAAACTATTACACTCAATAAAGAACCACATCCCCCATATTTGCATAGATGGTAACTGCCTCTTCCTTGTATGGAATTTTCACCTTTTGGTGTAATGTAGATAACACTCCTCCCAAAGGATAACATTAAGGTCTTCTCAATAATAATGAGAATGTAACCAAAATGTCTAACATAATGAACTCCATTGTAGTCTCCATAATTTATCATCATCTTGAAAATCCTAGCAGTTAGCCTTTCGCTATCATCATAAGCTCGAATGATGCTTTCGAATGCCTCTTAGTCTACCACAGACATCTTAAATTTCAATAATAGCTTTAAGGGGTATATAGTAATCCCTAATCATCATCTACCATAACATAAGGTGTAGATCTTCTCTTCATTTCAACCCTGATGAATAAGACCATATTTTGATCTCTCCCTTTTAGAGGCAAGTCCTCATTAGAAAAGGTTATTTTCCCCTACTTAGATTCATCACTAGAGTTATTACTTCTCAAGGAGATGCTTCTTTAGAAATAAACAAGCTGGACAATGCTTCTACCATGGCTTTTTTGTACACTTTAGACGTGATTAGTAACTCTTATACATAAATTTAGGGAGGGGGATCCTTCTCAATTACCTCAGGACTAGATTCTTTTCTTCCTTCTCTTTCACCAAGAACTTCTACCCCCTTTTTAACCCTACGCTCTTTGCTCACTACCCTATCTAAGCAGTATTTCCCATTCCTCTTGACGTGGCTCATACATTTTTCGTCCTTCTCTTCGTCACTGTCCTCCCAAAATACTCATCCTCTTCTTCAAGAGTTCCTTCATCTATTCATCTAAACTTTCCTAAATGATAATAACAACATTCATGGGTGGTATCACTTCAAAGGTGGCCACGATAATCTCTTTAAAAATTCCAAAGTCAATCATAGAAGTCCCTTGTGAGAGAGGATTTCCCTTAATAGTTGTTGTCTAAGAGTAGGTTGGACTATAGCCTTATAATTAATAAAGGCTTGAATCTCATGCCTTAACCTAAAATAATCATCAGTGTAATTGTTAACTCATTAGTGATAGACATAGTAAACATTTGCATCATATCCTCTTGACAATGGATTCAGTGGCAGCTTGGGTATGTGTGGCTTTAACACCTTTTTCTTTTAGATCCTTTTAAAGGCTTTAGGCAGAGACATCTTCAAATCAGTAAACTACCTTGCAGGTCATACTGCATTTACCTCTACTATCTTATTCCCCTCAACTAGTCCCAAATGTTGGGATTATTTTATTCATGTTTCTTCAATTGTCAAGATGCATATGTTATCACCTTCGCATATTATATTAGCACACATCCAAGCCCTACTCTCTATGCATCGTAAAATACAATATATATTATAAATTCAAAATATAATATCAAAATAGAAGAAAAAGTTAGACACTCTTTTAGCTTTTGGAAGCTTCCTTCACAAGCATTTATTAATATGAACTTAACCTTCTTCTAGGTTAATTTTTCAAAAAGGGTTGCAATGTGAGAGAAATCATGCATAAATCACTAATAATAACCTACCAATCCTATAAAACTTTAAATCTCAATGAATATAGCTAATTTGGGCCAATTACTAATAGCTTCTAACTTTTTGTGATCTACTTGAATTCCATCTTCGGTCGTTACATTCCTTAAGAAACCTATACTTTCTAACCAAAATTCACACTTAGAGCACTTAGAATAAAGTTGATGTCTTTGTAAAGTTTGCCACACCATCCTTAAGTGCATAATGTGTTCCTTTTTTGTTTAAGAATAAACTAAGATTTCATCAACAAATATGATAACAAAGGAATATAATAGTGCCTTAAAACATAATTTGTTAAATCCATGAAGGTTGCAGGCATATTAGTAAGTCCAAAAGACAATACTAAGAATTCATAATGGTCATATCTAGTTTTGAACATTGTCTTAGGTATGTCCTCTTTTACAATTTGTAACTGATGGTATCTCAAGTGCAAATAAGTCTTGGAGAAGTTCTCAACTCCTTATAATTGATTAAATATATCATCTGTTTAGAGAAATTGATACTCATTATAAATGGTCGCCTTATTTAACTACTTATAGTTAATGTAAAGCCTCATCAAAACATCCTTCCTCTTTGCAAATAATACTAATGCACCCTAAGATTAAGTACTCGGTTAAATAAAGCCTTTATATAATAAATCTTATAACTACTCCTTCAGTTCTTTCAGCTCTATAGGTGTCATTCAATATAATGGCATAGAAATACATTGACTATCCAACATTAAGTAATACTTATCTCCCTTTCAAAAGGTAGTCCTTGTAATTTTTTCCAAAAATACATCAAGGTATCCTTTGTTAATAAGTACATCCTCAACTTTTAGTTGTTTTATTAACATATCCTTGACAATTGTTAAGTATCCTTGGCATCCATATTTCAACACCCCTTTTAGCTATCATAGATAAGACTAGATTAAAAGGAGGCACTAAAGGAATCACTTATAAACTAAATTTGAATCACCTGAATGCAGAAAGTCACCATTTTTTTATGACAATCTAGAGTGGCATAATATGTTACTAACTAAATCTATACTTAGGATTACATCAAAACCTATCACGCCAAGTAAGATTAAAATTATGGACAAAATATGCTCTCAATATTGATAGTGCATGATGGATAAAATGCTACAGCCACAACATCATCTTTAAAGGGAATAGTTACAAATAAAACATAATCTAACCAACTAAGTTGTATTAAATTTCTTACAGCAAAATCAAGAGACATAACGGATTGAGGTTACTCCTAGATCATATAACACCTACGCTTTATTAAACTTTTGAGCATACCTACCACCACTGTATTAGAGGCCTAAACATTTTATTGAACAAAAGTGAAAACTCTAGCCTACCCTCTACCTACTTAAGGGAAGTTATATGGTTGCCCATATCCTCTTTTAGCTCTTCTACCACTAGAGTTTTTATTCCTAAACCTTTCTCCTTGTTGTCCACCAACTTGATTACTAGGTTGGGAAATAGTAGGCATGGCCATTTGATATGATTGTGCCAAACTAGCCATGGAACCTTAAGGAAATTATCATTGCCTATCAAACTAAAAGGCCATGTCATATGATATACCTTAGTTGACCATACTTAAAACAAGTTCAGTCTCTATATGCATTGTCCATAATGTGATTTGCATACATATGGCAAATGGTTATTATAGAGCTAAATGTCATACTTTGACTATTTTAGAAGCTTTAGATAATATCATTTTATTGATATTGTTTATTCTTCCTATCCTTTTTAAACTCTCCATGCTTGTTGTATTCAACTCCCATATTAAATTACTTCGCTTTAAAATCAATTTAGTCCTTAGTCCTTGCATTCTTGGTTTATGTAACAAGTTTCCTCTTATGAATATGCCTTGCAACATCTATGATAGCATTAAAAGTGAAACTAGGGACTCCATTCAATTTGAAATATAATTTACCAAGTCCTATAAAAATCAATTGACTTTCATTTCTTTTGTAGCTATTGTAACTCAATAATGTAGAGACAATGCTTTAATTTTTTAGCACACTCATCAACAATTTTATTACCTTAAGGGAATGTGGAACCATTTATTAATGAATAACACTATTTGCAAAACTAGCCATATTCAATCCTTCTAAGTATAGCTCTTATACTTCTATTGAAAGTACGGCTGCTGCTAGTACTTAAGCATGAGACACTTCATGTAGTATATGCCTTTAGGTCTAAGAATTTGTGCCCTTGACTACATAGATTCCTCATCTAGAGGGTCATAATGTATACTAGATTTGTTCTCTGTGGCATGACTTTGAAAGAAAGTGATGATATATATATATATATATATATATATATATAATATACATACAATCTATTTAACAATCTAAACTCAAACAATAAACACAAAATTACGTTATCATATATAACTATATCAATGTTTATGCATCTTTTTAGTGCACATAAATTCATATTTTTCCACATTGACATAAACTTGTATAAGGAGCACTCTTGCTCTTAAGTAGTGCTATTGTACTTACTTATAGCCTCAAATACTTTCAAACTCTACATAACAAGAAATCAGACAATAAGAATCCTATACTCTATAAGTTTTTTTTGTTACCAACTTTGTCATGATCCACTTTTGTTGCGTTACCAACACTAGGGAATAGAAAAGCGTAAAGCTGCCAGTACCCATGATAAACCTCAATAATCAAGGTTGGTCATAATAACATAGTTCTTAATATTCAATAATGAATTAATTCACATGTAGACTTATTTTTCAATTACCATATATATTTATTATAGATAACTACAGATCTAATGCTTATAAAACTCTTGTTCATAATTCAGCATCCAGGACGTAGATTAGTTTGTTCCTTACAACGTAGCCACAAAATATAATTTAACTATAGAGTTCTATGACTTCATATATCACACGCCAAACCTTATTCAAATTCAGCCACTACAAGAAGAAAAGTGAGCGGTGCCTAAATACACTCAAAATAATTATTTAAAACCTGAAAAATTGGTGAAATAAGATAAATATTTAATTTAATAATCATCAAAAATTAAATTTCATGTATTTTGACTATATGAGCATCCAAAAGTCAAATTATCAATAAAATCAGAACTATTCAACCATAATAGAAAATAGGAAGTAGGACTACTACCTAGCCTTTAAGGTAAATGTATAATCTCAAATATCAATTTTATCATTTTAAATTTCTTGGTTCAAATCAATCATTTAATTCCATATAAAGGGTTATACTCCAATGAGTATAACTTCAACTTGATATCTATAATTCATCAATTTCTGTGATTCAGTTAACAAATCTTCAACTTACTACATAGGAAATATTGTAACCAGAAAGAAAATCCCAAATCTGACTACATAGTTTAATATCCATATATCATTCTTTTTTTTTTTTATTTACTAATTTCTATGACCCAATGAGCAATCTCAAATATGATGCTTGTTAATTAATTGCATGCTAATCATTAAACCCATATATCAAAGTATTAATCAAATAGGATATTTATAACTCAACCAAAATATTTAGCGGTCCCACATCATTCTACCTTTTATAGCACTACACAATAAATATGGTGCATAATCTTGGCAACTGATACTATTACAATATAAAATAACTATATCTATATTTTTAAAATATTTATGTTATGTGTGTGTGTGTGTGTGAGAGAGAGAGAGAGAGAGTGTGTATACAAGATGTAAAAAAATAATATTTACATAATAAGTAATATATATAAAAGAAAATCATTCACAACAAAGGCACTTCCATAGATCTTAAGCTTTAGGCTATCTTGGTTCAGCTCACTGATTTTCTAGTATATCTATATATAATAGATTAAAATATGTATTAACACTACATCAGCTATTATTCTAACTCTAGACTCACTATAAAAAATTGCCAAGACTTCTATTAGAATTTTGGCAGTCTCTTCTGAATCTGGACTAAATTCCCTGCACAAAAATTAGCACACAACCTGTATATGTGAGCGTGTGTATGTGTATTTATCCAAAAAGGAGAGTCAATACAAGGACCGTAAAATTACCAATCCAAGTTTTCTTTATAACTTCCAAATCAGGTAAATTATCTATCCAATAATTCAATCGAATCTCATTGTCAAGGTAATAATCTAATAATTATTTTTTTAATCAATTAGAATAAATTTCACAATTATTCATTTTCCTTTAATATTCTAGTTTTCTATCGATATATCTCAATTTCTTAATTTTTTAAATTATATTATTATAGTTAGGAAATAAGTATAATTAATATTCAAATAACTTATATGTTAATATCTATAAATAATTAAGTTTAGGAATTATTCTCATGAAATAACTTTGGATCAAATCTAATTAAAAATTTTATTTGAAATCGAAGTGGACCAGTCTAAACATATTTGAAATTCAATTACAGTGATTGGGAGAGTGAATCTTCGTTTGATCGGAATTGGCTTTTGAATCTAAAATTAGCATAACCTTATTTTGCTTGCCACAGGAGCTACAAATTGAATTAGAAGCCCTGTGAGTACTGAAATGAAAGCTTATAAGATAATCTTTCTAATCTAACTCAAAATCAACTAAACCCAAAAATGGTTTGATCTAACTTATTCAACCCAACTTGTTTTTGCCACCCATATGTTTATTATTTAAGAAATACGGTGCTTTTTCTGCCTTATGTGTGTGCTTATAGTACTGTAAAATTCTTGAAAGGCTTGTCAGGGTTGGCAGCTTAGAATTTTTTTTTTTTTTATAGCAATATCATGTGGTTAATTGTTCTCATACGATATTGGAGTCAAATTAGTTGTCAGGGTTGGCAGCTTAGATTTTTTTTATATATATAATTTAAACGACAAAAGTGATGTGAATAGTAAACGTAAATAATAGTGAGAAATATTGAGTAACTGATTCCGTGAGTTGTTATAGAAAGTTGTATGAAAGATTTGCTAATAAAACCTGTGTTAGACAAGTCATTAATTGTGTGGATATGTACTAAACTAGATTTATGTTAAATCATGAAAACTTTATCAGATTATTTTATAATATTTTTCTTTTTATTTATCATCTTAGGATTAGAAAAATCATTTACCTATGAATAATTTCAATTTTGTAATCCTTGAGCTGACTTATATAATTTATTGATAAAATAACATTTTGTTTATGTTTATGAATTTACATTAATAAACTTTAATTATGATTCTATCAATATTTTCTTTTCTTTTTTTGTGTATGTCTCTAATGTATTCCACGTGAATAAAGATTTACGGGCTAACATTAGTCATACTCTAAAAATAAGTTTTTTTTTTTGAAAAAAAATTGATATGTTTTATCTATATATAACAATAACTAACCTATATTATATATAAAAATGATTATTTAGGAAAAGCTTTTTTCAACACAAAAAGGTATAGAACTTTTTAAATTGAAAATAATAATCTTAAGTTATAAAATTTAATTAGATGGATAATATTTCTTGATAAAATTAATTATTAGTTCAATTTGAAATTTATGATTATGTAAAAGAGTTGAAATAATAGATAAAAATATTTGCATCTTTAAGTTAGTGTTGTTTTATTTTTGAATATTTAAAATTAAGATAAATATAATTTAAATTTAAAAAATTAATTAATTGAATTACTATAATTTTATCATTTAAATTTTAAAGTTAATTATATTAATCTATGAATATTTTTTTCTCTTTTTTTCTATTTTCCATACTTAGTATTCATATATACATATAGATAATGTGTGTAAAATTTTTAACTATTAAATAAATTTTTAATTATTAAATAAAATTTTATCTTCTATTTTTGGTATTATTTTAGAAAAATAGCTTTGATATCATGTCTACTAAAGAAGAATCACCTCAATTTATTGAATTCAAGAAACTAATACTTACATTAAAAGAATAGAATATTAAAATTTTAGTTTTTTAAAAAAGGATTGATAAAAAGTTATTTTGATCGTATAGGAAATGAACAACTATAGAAAATTATATTAATTGCTAGTGAGGTTTATTTTTTTATATTATAATTTCTTTATATATTTTCTTCATTGTTTTTTTTATATTGAAATATTTTATTAATTTTACAGGAACAAAAATATAGATAGCAATATTCAATCATGTGGTTAAATAATTGAAGAATTCTTTTGAGAAGGTTATAACTTACACTATTTTTAATGGAATGGTAAAAAGCTGTTAATACAGTATTTGTTAATATGAATAAAAAATAAAATTATCTTCGACTCCTTTTACAATTGTTATAATGATACTTTATGAAGCAGTCCTATATTATAATTTCATTCTCTTTAATAAAATTGAGAACAAAGTGCAAAGTTTATAATTTTTAGATATTAAATTTTATACATTTTTTATTTTATTTTGTATCTTACATAAAATGAATTATTATATTTTATATATTTTTATATGTCTTTAGTGTAGTTTTCTATATCAAAACTTTAATTAACATTTTAAGAGAAAAGTGAGTACCAAATAAAAGAGAAATTATAATAGTTAATTCCAAGTATGAACAATACTTTTATTTAAATTTTTAATTTAATAATATATATTTAAATATTTGATAAATACATATTCAAAAGAATGCAAATAATTTTATAGGGAGATTTAGTAGAAAATGAAAGAATACTAATTAAAGAAGAGATTGAAAATCCAATTATAATTTTGTTAAATTGCAAATGTTCATTGTATAATGGCAATTTATTCTTATTATAGATAATTTCAATTTATAATTCATAATGTTAAATTTTTTTATATATTTTTTGGTGTATTAAATCTTGTATAATTTTGAGTTTAAACTCTAATTGTATCTTTTCTTTAGAAAATAGTAAAAGTACAAGAAATTTATATTAAAAATGTGGTTTATAAAGTATTTCTCTCGTAAAAGTAAAATTTTATTATATATTAAAATTTTTTATATATATTTATGAATAGAAATATTATCCTAATATTATTTTGATGTTTTAACTATTGTAGTGAATATGGATATTAATAATGAGCAATGAAAACATCTTTATTTAGTTTTTAAATTTAGTTGTTGTCATTGTTTTGTCTTAAATTTAATTTTTTCACTTACTTATTAATAAAAAATTATATTTATTAAAATTTATTTTATATGTATTCTTAAAAAATTCAATTATTTATAACTTTATATAATTTATTCTCTTTATTTATACAAATATAAAATTAAGAAATAACCTATTCTTATGCCTAATAATTATTTTAATCACATACAATATACGTGGAATAAAAGCTAATGATACTAAAATAATACATGTTTTATAATAAACTAATTATTTCTTATTATAAATATATAACTTCAATTAAATAACATATTTTTTGGAATTGAGAATTAGAAAAAATCACATGTACTACATATTATAAAAATCATTAATATATATTAAAGAAAATACTTATTTATATTGTATGCATATATCAAATTATATGATAATTATATTTATATTACTAAATGAGGATATACGTATCTTTACACTTATTATGATGAATGCATTATACAACTATATTGTTAAATGATTTTATACATAAGTGTTGACTGACTTAAAGACAAGTGAAGGCAAGCCTTGATCAATTGCCCAAATGTTTGATTTTGCCAATTGCTTAGAGTGTTGTGGATTGTAGAATGTTCCTCATGATGGGCTGAAATTTACATGGATTAACAAGCATACTTCAGGTGATCTTATAAAATGCAGACTTGATAGATTTATAGCAAATGTTAATTGTCTTATGCTTTTCCAATCTTTTGCTGCTTCTAATTTGTCCTTTCATGGTTCAGATCACAGAGCTATTAAAGTTAGTCCAATTGTCCAAAGAACTTCTTTTTGAAGGATTGAAGGAAGATCTAGGTGCATATTTTACTTTAAGGAACTATGGGGTCAAGATGAGGAATGTGAGGAGATTGTGCGAAAGGCAGAAGGTCCGAATAGTATGCCTTTGAATCAAAATGCTATTGTGAAAATTGCCTCTTGTGTCAAAAACAATTGTCAGATTGGAGTAATAAAAAATTTAAGAGCTTGCTTAATGAGATAGCCAGTATTAGAGACCGTATTGAGGAGTTGCAGCAAGATAATTGTGACCAGAATGATATTGCTAGTGTTCAAATTCTTAAAGCCAAGCTAGAAAGATTACTTACCTAGGAGGAGATTTATTGGAAAAGTAGGTAACGTATTTCGTGGCTCTCTTTATGTGACAGTAATTCTAAATTGTTTCACCAATAGGCTTCAAGCCATAAACGTAACAATACTATTCATAGTCTCAAAAATGCAGATGGTGTCTAGGTTGATTCTCAAGATGGTATCGAGCAGCCTTTTCAAAGTTTCTTCTCAGAGCTATTTTAGTCTTTTGTATCCTCTTATGTGGCCTTTGACCAAGTTCTCCAATCAATCAACTCTATTATTTCCTCTAGCATGAATGACTTATTGATTGCTCTTTTTACTTCAAAGGATGTTAGAAAAAGCTTTATTTGTTTGCATCCAAATAAAAGCATTAGGTTCGGATGGTATGTCTACTTTTTTCTTCCAAAAATTTTGGCATATTGCTGGTGGAGATGTAATGAAGGATTGCCTAAGTGTCCTAAATTTTAGAGCAAGTCTGGGTGATTGGAATGAGACAATTGTTCCACTTATTCCAAAAGTGAATAAGCCTCAAATTGCCAAATACTTTTGCCCAATTAGTCTTTGCAATGTGAAATACAAAATCATCTCTCAAGCTATCACTAATCAATTTAGACTTATGTTGAATGTAGTGACTAATAAGTCTTAGTGTGCATTTGTTCCAGGCTGATTGATTATAGAAAACGTTTTGTTTGGTTTGTAAGTGTACACTGGTTATGCAATCATTGAGGGGGTCATAAGGTTTTCTATCCTTGAAACTTGATATGATTAAAGCTTATAATAGGGTGGAATGGAACTTTTTGGAATGTATGATAGCAAAGCTTGGTTATGCTACCTAGTGGATTAATCTGATTATGGATTGTGTCAGATCAGTTTCATACTCTTTCTTGATTAATTGCGAGATTTGCAGTCGAGTGGCTCCCTCCAAAGGTATCAAACAAGGTAATCCTCTTTCATCTTACCTTTTTTAATATGTGCTCAAGGACTATCAGCTTCGTTATATTCAACAATAACGAGTAGTATATTTTATAGGTTTAGAATTGTAAGTCAAAGCCCAGTTATTTCCCACCTATTTTTTTGCAAATGATAGTTTGATTTTTTATGAAGCTAATGTTGATGACTGCAAATTTCTAAAGTGTATTCTATCAACATATGATATAGCCTCTAGGTAAGTGGTGAAGTTTGAAAAATCGGCTCTTTCCTTCAGTCCTAATACTTCACATGAGTGTGTTAACACAATTAGGGATCTCTTTGGGATCTTATGGTATATGGGCATAAGCTTTATCTTGGGCTACCTACTTTCTCAATGCAAAATAAGCGAATCCAATTTGGTTATCTCAGGGATAGGATGGTTAAACACTTAAATGGTTGGAATGGAAAGTTATTATTGATTGGGGTTAAAGAATGTCTAATTAAATCAGTTGTCCAGTCAATCCCAACTTATGCTATGACTTGCCTTAGAATTCCATAGTCAATTATTTCTGATATTAAAAGTAGTGTGCAAATTTTTAGTGAGGAAATGACAATGGGAGTAATCAGTTGCATTGGAAGTCTTGGGATTTTCTTTGTATACCAAAATGAATGGGCGACATGTGCTTTAGGAAGTTAAATATTTTTAACAAAGCTATGATTGGCAAACAAATCTAGCGGTTGATTTCAAGACTCAATTCTCTTATGTCCCATGTCTTGAAAGGCAAGTATTATCCCTCTACTTCATTTTTTTATGGTACTATTACTTTAAATCCTTTTTATATTTGGAGAAGTATTTTATAGGCTAAATTTATTTTTTGTAAGGGTTTTTGTTGGACAATCGGAGATGGGTAATCAATTAAAATTCACAAAGACTAATAGTTACCGCTTCCATATGGTTATCAGATATCATCTCAACCTCAACTGTTATTAGAAGGAACTATTAGTTCTTGATTGCAAGCTGATGGCACGTGGGATAAGGATTTGATTGGGGAATGCTTTTATTCATATGAAGCTAAAGTTATTTTCCAAATTCCAAAAACTTATTTTTTGGTGTGATAGAGATGGATGACACATAGTTAAAAGTGTATATATGATTAGGCTTCAGATGGAGTTGCCACAAGTTGTTGTTTTCTCTTCGGGTATGGATTGTTGGAGGGATTTTCTATGGCACATTCGCTTACCTCCTAAGATTGGAATATTTTTGTAGAGACTTTGTTGTAATGCAATTCCAACTAGAGTGAACCTAATGCACCACCATCATATGCCTGTTAACCCAATTTGCAAACCTTGCAATTTTAGTTTTGAGTCTACAACTCATGTGATCTTCTTCTGCCCTTTTGGAAAAAAAATATTAGAGTAGTAGTCCTTTCTCACATGTTATACGAGGTTGCTCGGGTCTTGATAGTTTGGAGAAGGTTAGTAAAACTTTTACTTCAATTGAATTTAAGGTGTTTGGCATTATATGTTAGATGGTTTGTAATATAAGGAATAAATCTTTACATGGAAGGGATGTGCCAAAAGATGACAGGTGTTATGATTGGGTAGTCTTTTCATAAGAATTTATTCATGCATAAGAGGTCGGTGGGCAAAATGGTTCTTAAGTATTAGTAAACCATTACCTTAATCACTTCCACATGATAGTCAATTCAAGCTTAATGTGGATGGCTCTTTTTTTGCTCAAGACAGGTCTGCAAGTGTGGGAGAAATCATTTGTAATAATGTAGGGCAATGTATGGTAGCCAAGGCTGGCTCTTTGATCGATGCCACTTCATTTCTTATGGTTGAATTATGTGCTTTACGAGAAGGGTTGGCCTTTACATTAGAGTATGATTTCTAGAACTTTAGTGTTGAGTCGGATGCTTATGATACAATTGCTCTTATTTCGAAAAGAGAAGTGTTTTTCGAATCTTAGTCTTTTATTGTAGATGATCTTTTAATTTTATTTTATGTATGTAGGGTACACGGTGTTAAACCTATATATAGGACTCTAATTATGTAGCAGATGGGCTTGCCAAGTTTGATCATGAAAACCTAGGGGAGTCTGTTTGGTTGGAGGATGAGAGTCTTGTGTGGCTCCATAATCTTCTTTGGTCATATCTTGCTTGATTCTATTTTAGGCTATTCTTGTATTGTTTGGGTGTACTCTTTTTCCTTGGAAGAGTTTTTCCCATTAGGTTTTATCCCTCAAGGTTTTTTAACGAGGCATCCTGCCTTTGTTAACCTAAACAATAATATTTTCTTTTTTCTCAAAAAAAATGTACAAGTAAATTTTTTCAATATGTAAGGGTTAATAAGAGGCAAATTTTTAAACTTATTAAATAGTAAAGATAACTCTTATATATATATATATAAGAAAATACCCTATATTTTAAAGCTTTTTTTTATTTGAATCCTAAAGTTAAATTTCTATTGAAATGATATTCTAAGATAAATATCGATATCTATTTAAGTGATAAAATCTGTAATGTTATTCTAGATGTCGTGGCATAATGACATGGTATTTTTTATTATTCTCTTTTGAACATGGCAAATTTGTGGAGCCCATATTAAACATGTCATCCAAAACAACGTTCATAAGGGGAAAAATGGATGTTTTTCTTTGAGTTCTTGATAACCAAATAAAAACAATCAGTATTGTTTAACTCAGGGACTGTTTTAGTCTAATCAGAAGTTTTGAGTTCAAGTTTTGTGTAAACAACTGAATTAAAACTCGATAAAAAAAAAAGTTTTATCTCTCTAATAGCCTTACTTGACTCTAATATGAATTGGTCTCATATTTGAAGGAGGTAAAGATATTAAATAATCTAGCAAAAAAATCACGAACATAAATCAACTAACAATTGTTGGAGTTTTTTCATATCCAATAAACTCCAACTCCACAAATTTGCTCCCACATTTCCTCATCTCCTTCCTTTCTCAACTCAACTGCTACAACTCAAGAAATAGAAACTTAAAAAATCAAACAATCAAATTGCACAAGCAATGAAATTGATTCTATACTCAATTTGTAATTCATTTTTTGTACTATGTGTGCCGTTCTTTTCAAATTTCCCTTTGTCGGGTAGGTATTTTATAAATCATTTTCATTTTTTGAATGCAACATAAATAAAACAAATTTTTTTTTTTTTTATTAAAGTTCAATTTTTTTTCTTTGTTTGTTTGCCCAATTATTTGATTCTTTAGTTTCAGATTAGCATTTATTTTTCTTTAAATGGTAGAAATGTTGCATCATTATTCTCCACCCCCTAATTTGCTAAGAAAATGTGAAAAAAATGAGAAAATTATTGAGGGTTTCTTTTTTGGGGGGTATGATTATCAGCGTCTTTGACAACTTTTCAGATTTTATTACTTATGTAAATAACGCGTTTATTATAAACTATCATTTTAATACAAATTAAATTATAAGAATAAAAAAACCATAAAATACTTTTTTATATAACATGCAATAAATTAGGGTTTTGTACATGAATACGCTGCCCAGGATGAACCAATGACAAATTTACGCTGCCCATCTTCCTTTCCCAAAAAAACTGATTTGTGCACCAAATTGCAGAAAAGACGATACAATCTTGACTTTCTTTCCTAAGCTTGAATGTGGCGAAAAGCAAGGGACTGCAGGGGGAAGGGAAGCAGGCACCTATTATGAAGGAATAGTCTGTTGCAAGACTAAGGGCCTTGCAAGAATAAGAATAAGGGCTTAGAGATAAGGTACGTTCACTCTCTACGCTCAAACTTAATATACGATCGCGCGCGGTTGAAGTCCTTCTGCAATTCTTTCCACTGAGCGTACTTTATCCACACGCTGATGTTCCATCGGACTCGTCTAATCAGGTCTCTGAATTCTTTTCTTTTACGGAGGTGGTAATCGGCAAGCTCCGACGAGTCTCTGATTTTTTGCTTCGGTGGCCGGATTTCAGCTTCTTGGCGTTCACGTGCCTCGCGGAGAATCTGCTCCGCAGCTCGAATTCGACTGGTCACAGGAAGAGATCTTGCCAAGATTTGTCGCGATGAGTACGACAAATTTACATGCATGTTTCTCGGAGTTCAAATAGCACTTTCTGTGATTGGACCTCACTAAGATCCCTAGCATTGCCCATGGTCTTAATATTCTCTTTAGGGTGGCCTTGTCTACTGGTGTTTTTTTTTACTGCTACTGATGTTTTATTTCCATTTCTTTCAATGAATAAGCATAAAAATATTTATTTTTGAGTTATAACAGATTTATCACTTTGTATAAAAATATTTATTTTTATGTTATTTTAGATTTATTCGTTATTTTAGATTTATTCTAATTTTATTAAGTTTATAACATATGTTTATTGTAGATTTGACAATATATGAAATTAATATTATATAAAAAAATAGAAAAATATTTATTTTCAGTTTATAACATGTTTATTACTTTCTGTAAAATATTTATTTTTATTTTATTTTAGATTTATTAAGTTTACAATATATGTTATTACTTTTGTAAAATATTTATTTTTATTTTTATTTTATTTTATTTTTATTTTAAATTTATTAAATTTACAATATATGTTTATTGTTGATTTAACAAAACATGAAGTTAATTATTATATCAAAAAGCAAAAAAATATTTATTTTTTAGTTTATAACAAATTTATTAATATTTTATAGTTATTTTATATTTATTAGGTTTACAACATATGTTTATTATGGATTTGATAAAATATGAAGTTAATTATTATATCAACAAAAGAATAAAATGTTTATTTTTAATTTACAACAAGTTTATACAACTATCAGCTAAAATAAAATTAACTAAAGATAAACCAATAATCAACAAAAAAAATATATATATATATTTGAGTTAAAAAAACAAGAATTAAAGAAATAACTAGCAATCTTATTAAATATATGAATGAAATTAACATTGCTACACATACACTTTGAAGTTTAATAAGAATTATAGGGATTGATTTTTGCCTTTTCTTCTAAGTTCTTTGATATTATTAATTACATATTTATTTAAGTGGTACCCTAACCATCATTTTGGAAGCTCTATTAATATTAAATATAATTTATTTAAATGGTACCAGCATTATCATTAAAGTAAATTTTATTAATATATTAAATATTAATTAAATAAATATAATTTAATATATATTATATTAACAAATTTAATATATATAACATTAATATTCTATTTTATATATATATATATATACACACACACAAAGGTAGATCATGTGGCTTCTTTGCAACAGGGTAAATGAATCACATGCAAACCAAGTGAACACGAGCCATGACCATTCAACTGTGCAAACCAAGTGAACACATGAGTCATGACCAATCAACTCCGCAAACCAAGTGAAAGGGAAACAAGTGAAACGCATGCGGTGGGAAAAACCAAGTGAAAAGGAAACAAGTGACAAACGTGTCAAACCGACGTTGGAGCGGAGGCGGGAGAACAGTCTTGACACGGTGCTGGGTCTTGCAAGAGGCTTAGTGGCACAGTAAAGGAAATAAGTGTTCTCTTTAGTGTGAAGAAGAGTAAAAGTGAAAAGAAAAGATAGGAGCGTAAAAAAAAACTTAATATACTATATTGTATTATCTTTTAAAAACAGTATAAAAGTCTTTTTCTTAAAAAAAAAAAAAAAAAAAGAAGTGAATGGCATACTTTCCTCAATAAATTATAATGCATATGAGATTCATACATTGAATCAAGACCCATTTATGACATTCATAGACTGAGTCGAGGCCCATCTACCTTGACGTAAACAATAAAATAAAAACTATGTTGTGATGCTGCTGTTAAATAACTTGTTTCAAAAAAATAATTAAATAACTGAGGGCTTGAAGAATTTATAAAAAGTTTCAAGCTCCAAAATGGGACACCATTTCTTTTTAGTTGCTCATTTTTGCTCGCCAGTAGAAGCAATTCACGCCAATCCAATTGCACATTACAATTGCAAATTTAATTTTATACAATAACAATTTCAATTTATTTCAGCAATTACCATCAAAAAGCATTAACCTTCGGTGAAATATAATTAAGTGATACAAATGAACCGCACAATGTTCTCCCGAAAGAAAAAGCTGAAATAAACTAGAGCAAACAATTGATTAAATATACCTGTACTCAACAAGATCTAGGTTACCTATTTGCACATTCACATCCAATTGAGAAATCTATTTTTCTAATATATTCATAACTTTTTTTAACCAAGTGTACAGTA
>CATIWR010362408.1:0-21717 GCA_949677035.1 Omphalea diandra
CTTGTAAGGTTTGGTGTGAGCCTAAAACACTAGGTTGAGTGTGAGCCTTGGGAAAACACTTGTAAGGTTTGGTGTGAGCCTAAACACTAAGTTAAGTGTGAGCTCGTAA
Organism: Omphalea diandra; assembly: GCA_949677035.1. Classification (NCBI taxonomy): domain Eukaryota; kingdom Viridiplantae; phylum Streptophyta; class Magnoliopsida; order Malpighiales; family Euphorbiaceae; genus Omphalea; species Omphalea diandra. The sequence goes on from CATIWR010362408.1 coordinate 110, forward strand.
AACACTAGTGATTAAGTGAAATACCTAACTGATGGATTTGGGAATGGATGTAGGGTTGGTTAATACCCAAACCACTATAAAGCTAATGTGTTCATTGTTTTCCTTCTCTTTCTCTAATCTTTCATTTTTGTGAGCTTCCTTCAAAATCAAAACTTCAAATTTGCCATTAATTTAACCCTTCCCCCCCTTCTTAGTGCACTAGGGCTAACAATTGGTATCAGAGCTAAGTCTCAATTCAAGCCTTAATTGTGTGAGAAATATCAATGGCATAAGAAGGAGTCCACTCTCACCTTAATCCCCACTTTGATGGCAATGATTATGCTCTTTGGAAGCATAAAATAGAGATCTATCTTGATAGCGATCTCATTAACTTATGGGATTATATTATTGAAGAGTGGAAGTCTCTAACAAAGATAGTTGAAGGAGTAGAGGTGGCAATTGCAAGAGAAGAATGGAGTGAAACACAAAAGAAGGCAAATGAATAAGAGGGCAATGACTATTCTCCTAAGTTATATGTCAAGAGAAGGAATTGGAAGAGTCCAATATTGCCAAACTGTACATGCCATATGGAACGCACTATAAAACTATTATGAGGGCATAACTCTTGTGAAATCAAGTAGTTTGGAGATGTATGTGACATAGTGGGAGCTCTTCATGATGAAAGACCATGAAAGCATCATCAAAATGACAAATAAACTCCTCTCTATTGTCACAAACAAAAAAAAGTTTGGAAGGATTCTTAACAACTATAAGGGAAATACTAAAATCCTCAAATCTCTTCCATTGGATAAATTTAGTATAAGAGTATACAACATTTAAGAGTCCAATCCGAAGATTAGGAAAGTGCTAACCGATGCCCTCATTGGTAAGCTTCTCACTCATGATATGGCTCTCAAGAAAGATGAAGAGATGAAGAAGGTAATAGGATAAAGAGAAAAAAAAGAAAAGAAAGCTCTAGCCTTCTAAGCTTAAGAAGATTATTCAAGCTCAGTTGACTCAAATGAAAGTGATAAAGAAGAAAAAGAGTTTGACAACATATCATGAAGGACTAAGGAGTTAATGAAAAGGAGAAGAGAAAGATGAATCCAAATTAAGTCATCTTCATATCATCATAAGGAAAAAAAGAAGAGCTTCAAGGCTACTTAGGATGATGATTTAAGTGATAAAGAAGAAGTTGAAGTAAAAAACTTTGCTTTATGGCTTAAGAGGACTTCTCCAAAGAGATAAGTACTTTTCCACACTCTTATGATGATTATGATGCATTTGGTGATATAGAAGATGAGCTTTTAGAAGCTCTCACTTTGAAATGTGATAAATATAAGTCACAAATGAAAACTTACGGGAAAAAAATGGTCCAAGTTAAAGGATAAATTTAATATCTTGAACAATCTTATAAGTGAATTGAAGACTTTAAATAAAGAACTCAAAAAATCTGTTGAGAGTCTTTCAAATTCATCTTCATCCCTAAACTCTTTGAGAAAGGAAAATGACTCCCTAAAAGATGAAGTCATTTAGCTTAGAAACTCTATATCTAAGTTCCATAAGGGCAAAGAAGCTATGGATACACTTATTGTATCATAAAGACTTCCTTTAGTTAGGCATGGTTTAGGTTTCAATGGAGTATCTTCAACTACATCTTCACTCACTACATTCATTAGAGCATCAACCCCTCTAACTTGAAGCATTAAGATCATGGGAAAGAGAGGTGCTTCTAGTATTAAGCCACTAGTGCCTAAGGGTAAAGGAAAGGCCCCCCAAGGTTCAAGAGCCAAGGGTCAAAGAGCAAATTATGCTTACATTTATAACAAGAAGAATGCTTAACCACACAAATATAAAAAATTCTCTTTTACTCTTAATCACTCATGCACTTGCATACATTCTCACCACCTAAGTATGAGAATGCCTCCTCCTCATACTATGGTTGTGCATAGGAGAAATACTCACAAGTCTAAGCTTTAATGTCATTATTGCATGAGACATGGGCATATCAATGTATTTTGCCATATTAGGAAGGCACACCTCAAATTGGAAGACCCCTCCATGATTAACCACTAAGGACCTAAGTATGTTTGAATACCAAAGCAAAGTGTTTGATATTATAGGATGGGGACTCATTCACTAAATTCTCATCATGGAAAATCTAAAGGTGAATGGAGATTCTTATGTTTTTAACTTAATATATTTATGCATACATTTAGAGGGAGTTTTATTGCTTGATATATCTATGTGTAGACATGTTTGATTTAATTTGATTGATTGTGTTATGAGTTGAATCAATTCATTTTGCATTTAAGGTTTTCTATATTTCAAATGTTGAAATCAATCATCAAAAGTCATATAATCTATACTAGGGTCATATATAAAAATTCTTAAATTTGTAGCCCTAGTTTGTATGTTCAAACATCTTTAAATGTTTGAATTATTTTGCATTTATGTTTATATATATATATATATATATATTCCATGCAATTTATGTTTCATCCATTTATCTTCTTTTGTGACATATTATGATCAATTATATAAAATTACTTATTTGCTATTCTAATTTGAGTTTGTACAATTGACAAGTTCTTGGTCATTCCGTCTCGTATTCCCTATTCTCTCTCTTATTCCCTCCTATTTCCTCTCTTTTTGATATTGACAAAGGGAGAGAGATAATTAACTGAATATACAATGAGGGAACATGCAAAAAAGGGAGATGAAATTGAACTATATTTGCAATAAGCTAAGACAATGATCTTATATGAATAACTAAGGGGGAGTATGGATTGAGAGGGAGCAATTTCAGGGAGTATAGATTGAGAGGGAGCAATTTCATACTTATGATTTGAATCACTTCACAGTCATTCTCTTAGGAGCATGCATAATTGTTTCTTTATCCTTTGCATATTCAATCTAGATTGTCAAAATCAAAAAAGGGGAGATTGTTGGACTAGGTTATTCAAACCTAAGACAATACTCTCTTTTGATCTTGACAATATATATTAAAAGGTTCGAATGTCAATTTTAAGTGTTGTTTTTGCAGATATTAAGATAGTATCTCATTAGAAGATGAATAAAAGTGATTATAAATAAAAAACTCAAAGTCTGAAAATCTGCCTTTAAAATTAGTGACAACAAATTTTTAAAAATGTATTGTTGAGATTCAAAATCACGACTGCAAATTTGTGAAGCAACATCTCCATGTTAGACAAACGATTGCACGGTGATAATTGCGTCCAAAAAGGAAAATAGCGACCACAAACTTATAGTAGCGACTGCGAATTTTAAGATTCATTAGAAAGATCCAACAACTAGTTTTTGAAGAGACTAATGGTTTAATGCCACGTGGACTAGCCGTTAGGCACAGTTCAAAAATAGCGACCGCGAATTTAGTCTCGACTGTGAATTTTGTCCAACCAACATTTAATGCAAGATATGCCTAACACAACTTAGAGATTTAGACATAGTTTCTTAGTAACGTCTCTTTGGTGGCTATTGCCTATAAATATACCACCAAATGAACTTGATTGCAAGAGAAAAAAACATTAATTGTGCCAAAACTCAATCAAAGTTAATTCTCAATTTTAACTCATTATTTCTTTGCATATAGTTTGATGTGAGAATTAAAAACTTTGGGTTGGGTTTGAGAGTGAGCCCTTTTTTAGAAAACTCTTGTTTAGGTTTGAGAGTTAGCTTAGTTGTAAAACTCTTATATAGGTTGAGTGCGAGCCCTGGGAAAACACTTGTAACGTTTGGTGTGAGCCTAAAACACTAGGTTAATTGTGAGCTTCACTAGGTTGAGTGTGAGCTTGGGAAAACACTTGTAAGGTTTGGTGTGAGCCTAAACACAAAGTTAAGTGTGAGCTTGTAAAACACTATTGATTAAGTGAAACACACAATTGGTGAATTGGGGAGTGAATATAGCGTTGGTTAATACCTGAACCATTATAAAAATTTTGTGTTCATTCTTCTTCTTCTCTTTCTCTAATCTTTCATTTTTATGTGCTTCCTCCAACATTAAAACTTTAAATTTGCCACAATCCAATCCCCCTTTCTTGGTGCACTAGAACCAACAAAATATTATTTTCACATGTCCTTTGTTGGCTTGTTGTGCTATTTTTCATTCCTTTTCTCTATATTCATGTGCACCTTTCATGCAAGGTCTTTACAAAATCAGCTTTCATTTTACCATCTATATCCATGCACATATTTAAAGGTAAAAGAGATAAATCTAATGGGCTTAATGTAGCAAAATCATACATAATTTCAAAAGGATAATAATGAGTAGATGAATGCAAATTACAATTATGTGCAAATTCCATATGCGGCAAACAATTATGCGCAATAATTGTCCCAGTATCTTTTTTATAACTTAGATTTATCCATTAATTTATCAGTGACATGTAGTATAAAATAACAATTTAGTTCCTAATTTTTCCCATAAAGTTTTTGAAAATAAACAATGAAATTCAATATCCTTATCAGTAATAATAGTTGTAAGACCTAAGTGGTCAAACCTTGGTCAAATTATGTTTTTTTTATATTGATAACATAGATTGAAAGGTACTAATGGTTGAATTGAAGGTTGTCCTTACAAAAAATAAATAAGTTAGGAAATAGAAAGGAAGTAAGAAATCTCTAAGTCTCAAAACTAGGCTGTAAATCATACCTAAGATAGAAGAATCATGACTAAGAACTCAATCACGATCATTATTAGGCAAATACTAATCGTGACTAAGCTTAAAAATGGAACACAAACCTTTAGTCTAGTTTACAGTATGATTCACATCCAAGTCACGATTGCAAAGTTCAAACACCTTTAAAAAGGTTTCCAATAGTCACCCGAGAAGTAGTTAACATATGTCATATGTCCAAAGAGCCATTTAGAGTTTGAAGATCTTGGTCACAATTTAAGCAATGCGACTATGACTTTGTTTTAGATTTTAACCAAAAGGTCCAGTCTAGTTTATAGTGAGGCTCATGGTTCATTAATTTAACGCAATCCATGATCATGATCACAAATCTGAAGATCACGGTATAAACATTTGGAAAAAAAGGAGCATTGCAATGACTTGTTCTAAGAAACTAATTATTAAATGCCATGTGTCATTAATTGTTAGATGCAATTAAAGTTCTTAACTATGAAAGTGTAATTCTAAGCATGAAAAACTTATCACAATTGTGATTCAAGGATCTCGATTATGAAAATGCTCTAACAAGAGTTAAATGTAGAATTACCTACTAATCTTGGAGATATGGATATAGTTTTCTTAGCAATGACTCTTTGGTGGTTGATATCTATAAATACTCTACCAAGAAGCCTTGAATACAATAAAACTTACATTTATTATGCCTAAACTCTTATAATTTAATTTTTCAAGTCTTTTTCTATCTTAATTGTTGTTATACTTTATTAGGTATATTTATTGCTTATAAGAGGTTAAGTGTGAGCCTTAAACACTAGGTTTTGGGTTTTAAAGTGAGCCTAGAGTGTGTAAAACTTTTACTAGGTTGTGTGCTAGCCTTAAACACAAAGTATAACTAAGGGTATGATCTAAAACTTTAAGTTATGTGTGAGCTTGTAAAACATAAGTAGAAAATTGAGGAGTGAACGTAGGGTTAGTTAATACTTGAACCACTATGAATCTTGTGTGTTAATCTTTAATCTCCCTTTCCTTAATTAGTTAATTATTTGTGTTACTCCTAAAGTTTTAATTTTCTACCAATTCAACCCCTTTTCTTAGTGCACAAAGGCTAATAAATAGTGTCAGAGCAAAGTCTCAAAACTAGACCTAATTGCTTGTGCAAAGATTATGTCACATAAAGGGATTTAGTCTCACCTCAAACATTACTTTGACATAACCGACTATGCTCATTAAAAGTATAGGGTGAAGGTCTATCTTGATAGTGAAGTTGTTGATGTTTTGATGTTTAGGATAGTATAACAAAAGAATGAAAGACAACTATAAAGATGATAAATATGGACTTGAAGAGCTTCCCCTAAGAGAAGAATAAGTTAAAGCCCAGAGAAAGCCAAATGAAAGAAATAAGAGGGCAGTGGCAATCACCCTTAGCTCTCTCTCAAAATGCGAGTGTGAGAAAGTGCAACATTGTCAAAGTGCTTATGGTATATGGAAAACATTTGAGAACTATCATGAAGGCACCATGAAACTGAAGTTAATAAAAGTGTGCATGTATGTTACGAAATATGAGATCCTCATGATAAAGAAGAATAATAGAATCACTTACATGATAAATAGACTTCTTGCCATTATTAATAACATGAGAAAGCTTAGAAGACATGTTTCCAAGGAGGATGTCAACTTTAAGATTCTTAAAGCTCTTCATTAGGAGAAATTTAATGCTAAAGTATGTAATATTGAATAAGCTGATGTAGACATTAGTAAAATACCATTTGATGTCCTCATTGGAAAGCTCCTCACTCATGAAATGGCAATAAAAAAAGATAAGGAGATGAAAAAGTTGAGAGAATAAGGAGAAAAGAAAGCACTTGCTCTAAAATATACCATAAAGGACAAAGAATTGTAGGCAAGATCTAGTGATTATGATAAGAGTGATAAAGAAGAAGAAGAAGAAGAGCTTGTCAGGCTATTAAGGAGATATAATGAGTTAATAAAGAAAAGAAAAGAAAAGAAATGAGCTAAAGAAAGACATCATCTAAAGGAAAGAAGAATGATGTGACTTGTAATGTATGTCATATGCAGGGGCACATCAAATATGATTATCCTAAGCTCAACATGAAGAAGAAGAAGTGGGATAAGGAAAAGAAGAAGAGTTTCATAGCTAGTTGGGATGATGAAGACTCAAGTGAAGAAGAGGAAAAGAACGAAGTTGCAAACCTTTGCTCTATGGCTTAAGAGGACTCTTTTAACGAGGTAAATCCTTTTTTCCAATCTTATGATGATGATGGTTTTAAAGATAAGGATGATGAGTTTTTTGAAGCTATGGTTTTGATATAAATCTAAAATGAAATTTTATAAGAAAAAATTTTCTAAACTTGAGGAGGATTTAAAAGTTTAAATGAGCTTATTTCTAGCTTGAGGACTTCTAATGAAGAACTCAAAAATTCTTTGGTACAACTCTCCAAAACCTCCTCTAATGGTTCTCTTAATAAAAAAAATGATTCTTTGAAAAATGAAGCTATTGACTTAAAAAATTCTATCATTAAATTTCATAAAGGGACAAAGGCCTTAGGTACATTAATCGTATCTCAAAGGTCACCTATAATGAGACATGGCCTTTGCTATAATGGAGTCTCTACATCCTTATCTTCTCCTCCTACCTTCATTAAAACTTTTACCCCTCAAACTTCTAACATATAAGTGGTTGAGAAGAAAAGGGCTCCAAGCATTAAACCTTCCATGCCTAAAGGCAAAGGGAAGGCACCTTAAAGCTTTATAGCTAAGTCTTAAAAAGCTAATATTGCATGCATGTATAACAAGAGTTATCCATCAAAACACACGTTATAATCCTCCCATACTTGCTCATTGAAGATGGGTAAGTGCTATATAAATAGCCTTATGAACTGTAAGTGCTTAGGTTGTCAAGTAATAAAGTGTACAAGAGTACAAATATCATTCCCACGAAGATCACACAATAAGTACTAAGTGTCTTATTCCTTATGTTATTTAGGAATCTTAATTTAAATAAGGTTTAAATTAAGAATTAAAACTAATTAAACTATAAACAAAGTATTTGAAATGAAAATAATCAATAGAAGAAGTTAGCTTGGTGTTCAACTTCACTTTATGACTTTCTAATAGTTCCTAATTCTTATCTAATTGTTCATTCATCAAGTGCTACTATCGAGTTACTTTGATGATTAATTAATCCATCTGGAGTAGAAATTGACATATAAGAGCATGTTAAGCTAAAGGTTCCTTAACTCAAAAACATAACATCATATAATTGTCTCATAAGACAAGACTCTATGGATAACAATGGTTTGTTAAGGCTCTTCAACTCAATAACAAAATAAGGGAATTATTAAAGGTTTCATTCTATGAAAAGCATGTCTCTATTGTCAATCTATGGAACTAATATTATTAATGGCTAGTTAATCAAATATAAAGCACTCAATAATTATTGGCACAAATAATGAAAGAAACTAAAAAGACTTAGATTAAGAAAAACTAAATTGGTCACAGAAGATCCATTTACAACCCTAGCCTAAAGATAATTAGCTCATAATAGAATAAAAAGAAGAAGAAACAATCAAACTAATGATATTTGATGCCATAAACTTCAATTATTGAAGTCCTTGAATTATTGCCTTCTTTCTCCTCTTGCTTAATTTATTTGTTTACTTTTTGGGTGGCTATTTGATGCCTTAGATCAATTATTACTCCCCTAATTCATAGGGTTTTGCCTTCTTAAAAAGTGCTCTTGAGGTGTTTACTAATTAGGAAGCTTGGGATATTGAAAAGGAAGAGTTTGGAAGGCTTTTAAAAATCTCATTTTTAGGTTTCCAGGGCATAAAACCATATGTTAAGGTGTACGACCATGTGTCAAGGGTGTGTGTTTTGAATACATTATGCCTAACTTTGGTTCTTAAGTTCATGGTCATGCAACTTAGCTGTGCAAATTTTTAATTGATTTGTGGTCCTAAAGATGACTAAAATATCTTAAGTGTAAAACATAAAAGTTATAGCCCTAGGTCTTAGTTTTCCAATGGATTTTAAATCAGCATATTTGGAGCTTTATAAAGGGAGAAATGTTTAAAATATCAAGTAGTACTCAAAACTAGAATTTAGGTTTTACTTCCTTCAATGCTTTTCATATGAAAAATCATTAATATTCAGAAGGAATTAGTTATAATTTAAAAGACCCCCAATTCATGCCAAAGTGATTCAATGAAGAAAGATTTATAAGTCTATACTCTAATGTCATTTTTACATGTGATATGGTCATATTAATATGGTTTGCTATATTTGGAAGGCTTTCCTCAAACTTGAAGACCCTTTTAGACATAATCCCTAGGACCCCAGTATGCTTAGGGTACCTAAACAAAGAAGAATTTATTATGTTTTGTAATAATGCTTTAACATCACCAAAGATGATACAGATTGTACTGTAGATAGTGGATGCTTAAAGTACATGACCAAAAATAGAAAGTTATTCTAATCTATATAAAAAAAAAAGAGATGGTAGAAATGTCATATTTGAAAACAATGCCAAGAGTAAGGTACTTAGCATTAGTGTTGTTGGTAAGAAGGGTTGCCCCTTAATTGATAATGTGTTATTTGTTGATGGTTTGAAATACAATTTATTAAATGTGATAAAGGCAATAAAGTCACTTTTAACTTTAGAAAATGCCTTGTCACTACCTTGGTAGAAGACAATGCAGTCTTTAAGGGTGATAGGTAAGGCAAAACCTATATAATTGACTTAGGCAATTTAGCTAACTAATAGTTCAAAAGGAGAGATTGTTAGACCTAGGCAGTCAAACCTTGGTCAAACTATGTTTTATATCTTAACAACATAGATTGAAAGCTACTAATGTTTGAATTAAGTGTTGTTCTTGCAAAAAATAAGATAGGAATAAGTTGGGAAATAAAGAGGAAGTGAGAAATCTCTAAGTCTTAAAATTGGCCTCCAAATCATGTCGAAAATAGAATAATTGCGAGCAAGAACTCAATCGTGATTGCTATTGGCAAATAGTGATCACGACCAAGCTTAAAAATGGAAAATGCAAACCTCCATTCTAGTTTGTAGTTTGATTTGCATCTAAGTTGTGATCCAACGTTCAAACATCTTTAAAAAGTGTTCCAACAGTCACTCGCAAAGCTAATTGACATATGTCATGAGTCCAACGAGCTAGGAATTTTAAAGATCACAATTTTGATTTAAGTGGTGTGACCGCGACTATGTTTCAAAGTTGAACCAAATGGTCCATTCCAATTTACTGTGAGGCTCGCAGTTAATTAATTTAGCATGATCCATGATTACGGTTGTGACTATAAAGATCATGGTTGAGACATTTACAAAATGTGAAGTATTGTAAGGGCTAGTTCTTAATAACTAATGATTAGATGTCATATGTCACTAGCCATTAAACATAATTGAAGTTCTCAATTGTGAAAGTGCAATTTTGAGCACGAAAAGCTAATCGCGATTGCAATTCAAGGATCTGAACCTTGAAAATGCTTTAACATGCATTAAACGTAGAATTGCCTAACAAATCTTAAAGATATAGACATAATTTCCTTAGCAATGACCTTTGGTGGTTGAAATCTATAAATAATCCACTGAATGGCCTTGAAAATAAGAACACTTACATTTATTATACCCAAATGGCCTTAAAAATAAGATCACTTACATTTATTATGCCTAAACTCTTATAATTTAATTTTTCAAGCCTCCCTCTCTTAATTGATATTTTACTTTATTTGTTGAGTGTATTCATTACTTTTAAAAGTTTAAGTGTGAGCCTTAAACACTAGGTTTTAGATTTTTGAATGAGCCTACAGTATATAAAACTTTTGTAAGTTTGTATTTTAGCCTTAAATATAAATTATAACTACAGTTGGGTGTGGGCCAAAATACTAAGTTACAAGTGAGCTTATAAACAATATGTGAGTTAGTGAACTACTCAATTGGATAATTGGGGAGTAGACATAGGATTGGTTAATACCTAGACCACTATAAATGTTGTATGTTGATCTCTCTTCTCCCTTTCTTTAATTGATTAGTTATTTGTATTATTCCCAAAAGTTTTAATTTTTTACTAATTCAACTCATTTTCTTGATGCACAAAGGCCAATAATAATTTTAGGCATACCATGCAAACACCTAATCTCCTAAAAAAAAAATTAATAGTGTTAATGACATCATCAATTTTATGACATGCAATAAAGTGTGCTATTTTGGAAAAATGATTAATAATAACAAAAATTGAGTCATTACCTCATTCAGACTTGGGTAAACCTAAAATAAAATCCATTGAAATATCAGTCCAAGGCATGTTAGGAATAGGTAATGGCATGTACAATCCATGAGGTTTTGATTTAAACTTAGCTTGCTTACATGTAACACATTTATATCAAATCTTTTGCACTTTAAATCTCATATTAGACAAATAAAAGTGCTCATATAAAACATCTAAACTCTTTTATACATCAAAGTGCCTATTAAACCTTTGTTATATGCTTATCTAACTAGCAATTCACGCATACTACAATTAAGCACACATGAGTGATTATCTTTAAATAAAACCATATTATGCCTAAAGTATTTTTCATAGGGAAACTTCTCACATCATGAAAAAATCACAACCATTTACACATAGCTCTATAATGTATTCAAAATCTAAAATTTTAGCACCAAAAGTAAAAAGTATAACATATCTTTCTGATAATGCATTAAAAATAACATTTTCATTACCATGTTTCTACCTTATGACATAGGGAAAGGATTCTTGAACTCACTCTACTTTGTGTGTCTCTTGTTAAGCTTTTGTTGCCCTTTAAGTTGCTTTAAAGATTTATGGATAGTGTGTATCACAAATTCCTTAGGCCAAAGGTAGTGTTGCCATGTTTATAAAGCCCTCACCAAGGCATACATCTCCTTCTCATAGGTTAGATACTTCAAGGTGGATCCATTGATTTTTTTTTTTATTAAAAAAGGTGATTGGCCTTCCTTCTTACATTAGCCCCAATTCCTAAACCTAAAGCATCACATTTAATTTCAAGAGTATTTGTAAAATTAGGAAAAGAAAGTAAAGGTGAAAAAATTAACTTATCTTTAAGCAAATTAAAAGTAACCATTCTCTTATGCATCCCTCCATTTAAGCCCCACACTTTTCTTTATCGCTTCAATTGAATCATAAACAAAGCACTTATAGAAGCTTGCCAAGCCATGGAAGGATCACAGATCTCTAACAGATTTTAGTGTAGGCCATTTCTTTATTACTTTGATATTTTCTTCATGTACTTTGATTCCTTGGGAACTAACCATAAAACCTAAGAAAATAACCTTACTTATATGAAAATAACATTTTTTAAGGTTAGTAAACAATCTCTCTTTTCACAAAACATCAAAAACTAATCTAACATGCTCTAAATTCTCTTTTAAAGACTTACTACACATAAAAATGTCATTCATAGAAGTAAACAACTATATATTTACTAAGATAAGCACTGAAACATAAATCATAAGTCTCATCAGAAGTACTAGGTGCATTAGTTAACCCAAAAGGCATACTAACCATTCATATAAACCATATTTTTATTTTAAAAGATATTTTCCATCTCATTCTTTCATTCTTATTTGATGATACCTATTTTTAAGATCAATTTTAAAAAACATGCATGCACCATGTAGTTCATCTAACATGTCATCTAGCCTAAGAATGAGAAATACATACTTTATAGTGATTTTATTGATAATGTGACAATCTACACACATCCTTCATGTCTCATCCTTTTTAGGAATAAGCAAAACTGGTATGGCACATGGAATCATTCTCTCTCAAATTGGCCTCATTTCTAAAAGCTCATTCTTTTATCTTTGAAATTCCTTTGTCTCTTTGAGATTACTTTTATATGGTGGCTTGTTTTTTGTGAGTTTAGGATGAAGTTGATTTGGTGCTCAATTCCTTTTAATAATGGTAGTCCTTTAGGCACTTCCTCGAGGAACTAATCTTCAAAATCCTTTAAAAGATACACAAAAGCACTAGGCAAAGAATCTTGTAAGTTATTATCAGCAAAACATGCCTACTTGTATAAGAGCATAATCATAGTTGTTTGGGAAAAGTAAGTTTTTCTCACTGCACTCATTTTGCATAAATGCTTTTCTTTTTCCTCTTAAGCTCTCATTTTGCATGTGCCTTTCTTTTCTTTTATGCGTCCTCTCTAAACTCTCATTTTTCCTTTCTCATAGCTCTTGTTTTATTGTGCATTTATTTGTTTTTCTCTTATTTGCATATGTTCTATCTCTCATTTTTTTTATCTTCATAAACTTTTTTATGAGATAAAAGAGAAAGTACATTATGTTTCCCATTCATTTCAAACTCATACTTATTGGTGTATGCATCATGTTTAGCCTTCCTATCAAATTGCCATGGATGCCCTAAAAGAACATGGCTAGCTTCTATAAACACTACATCACACAAAATCTCATCAACATATTTCCTAATAGGAAAAAACATAAGCACTTGCTTAATGACTCTAACCTCCCTACAATAATTTAACCATTGAAAATTATAAGGTTTTGGATATTTCGATATAGAAATTAAGTTTCTCAACTAATAATGTGCAAGCAACATTAGTGTAACTCCCACTATCAATGATTAAACAACATACCTTGGATTAAATGTGACACCTTATATGAAAGATGTTTTTTCTTTACTCTTTTTCATCCTTTGCTTGTGCACTTAGAATTCACCTTGCAACTAGAAATTACTTATAGTCCACTTGTTTGAGATCAACTTATTTATCTCTTGCATTTACTAAATAGGGCATTTCATCCTCCTGGTCTTCATCTTCAGTATCTATCTCGCCATTGATAATAATCTTAGCTTTCTTGTTTGGACAATCTATTTGCCTATGACCTCGTCCTTTATATTTGATGCATTCTATGGAGCTTATCTTTTGCTTTGATGCTTCAGTTGGCTTGGAGCTCTCTCATTCCTTACCTCCTTTTGGTAGTCAACTTTTGGCTTAAAAGACTTTTTGCCCTTTTTTTTAACTCTTGCTCTAAATAGCTATCATGGAAAATAAGATAAGTTTGTGAGTTCTCCCTTTAAGTTACCTTTCCACCTATAAAGCCATGTGGCACATTTCCTTAAGTTTAACAAAAGGTTGTAATTCAATAATGTTAGTAATATCTTTATTAAGGCCACTTAATAAATGAGCCATTGTTGTTCTTGATCCTCCTATATATTGGCACAAATCAAAGTCATCTCTATGAAGATCAAATTTGGGGCTTTAGGATGGAAGCCCGACGATGAAAACTATTAACATTATTCCCCTTACAGTGTAAGGGGAATTGTAAAAGGAAGAAGAATAAAGGCCTTAGGAAGCCTTAGATCAAGCCTCAAACCAAGCCCAAGCCCACATGGCCTAAAACCGTAAATCTGCCAAGCCAAGTTTAACTAGTTATATAACTAACCTATATGGTTGTACACTAAGCACTAAACCCGAATTTGTAGAATTTTCTAAAAGCCTACCCTTATAAGGTAAATGATTGTACAACCAATCAAATGGGTTATGCAACTAACCCTTTGGTTATACAAACTACTTGAAAACCCTAATTTCAAAACTTTTCATGGCCCTTGTCTGTTGTGAGTCATGAATGTGGTGCAACTAGAGCCATTCCAAATTTGGTGCATCTCTCTTCCTCTATAAATGTTGTATTATTAAAAAGGAGAGTTTAACAACCCTAGAATACCACTTTTCAAGACTATTACCATAGGCATTTAAGATCCTCTAATTTGCATTTGCATTCCATCTTTATGATTTTTTATGCCTCATGATTCATATGCTTGTGCTTCATTTGTTGTCATTATTATTATATGATCTATGTGATATTGGGATGATTGAATGATTGGTCATGAACTTAGAAACATGCCTAGGATTCTTTACTTGGAGATATCGTGAGACTCTTGCTTGCTCAAATGTTACTTTGCTTACCTTGATGATGTTGTTCTTATGTTGATGACTAACTTGTGTGCTTTCTTTAGGGTAAGTGCTTATTTAAGTTTGACCATGAATGATGGTCTTGATGATCATTACTTTAAATGTTGATTATGTATGATGATCTTGAGTATGATTCATTAATATGCATGACCTCCTCTTAACATGTTGCATGACCCTCATCCCCTTTAATGTTGATTATGATGATGCTTTAGAATGATTGGTTGGCTCTTGCTAGAAACATTCTTGGGGACATTAATCAGACTAAATAATAATAAGATGAAAATGATAAAAATCAATCAAAGGTGCTCAAAGGCCAGATCCTAATGTCCATGAAGTTTGGGAGTGCCTAACCTCTTCCCTGAGTTGTACCTAGCTTCCAAACCCAGTCTCTAATAGGGTAAAGATGAATTAGACCTTCTAAATGACTTAGTTAGGTTCAAATTTTGCCTTGATCATATTCTTGTTCTGACCAAAGTTGTATGACAACTCCACAATCCATTAGGGATAGTACTAATGTATTATTCTGCCTTAGTCCCCTATTGACCACTAATAGGTTAGTTATGTGCCATAGGCCAATTCTTATAATGGATACTTTCTTAATAATGTCATAGTTGCATTTTTTATTACATATCTATTTTGTTTAAGGCTAAGTGATAAATTCATTGAATAGTTAACTCTACCTAATGTCATCAAGTATGTTACTTCATAATAAAACCTTTATGTGTAAAGTATTCTATTCAAAATTGTCCCTAATTGGTCATTATTGTTGGGATAATAATGAATGAAGACTAGTTTGTGTTTTTGTTGATGACTACGTTTTACAAATCATAAATATGGGATATTAAATCAAACACATAGATACATGTTTAAGAAAACACTGTTTTGGATATACCTACTATGAGAATAGTACATGGATAAACTATCATAGTGATTCTCATGCAATATCAATAACTTAATCCTCTGACCTAAAAATCACCATAATTCCAATATGATGAACTTCATATTTTGATATGGTCTAATATTATCTTTAATCAAATGATTATACAGATTGATATTGCATATGAAATAAATCATATAGAGGAATATGAGTGATTGAGAAGGAATTTGTCCTTCATGTATCTATGAGAAATATATCTCTAGGCCCCTTGAAAAGTTAGACTTAAAAGATTAAATGGCCATGTGGAAATGAATTCATAAAGATTATCAATGTCATTTTATAGCAGTGTACTTGGAGATCAAGAAATAATTAAACTATATAAGGATGACATGAACTATACCTTATGTTCAATTGAGATATAATGTGATAAAAGGATTGTAATACTATTTGTAAAATAGGTTAGATCAGATTATTGACCTTTAAATAATTTGGGTAGTCATAATGTCATGCTTAAGATTATTTATGACTTGTGGGCTAGAAAAAAGTTTTAGGCCACTACTAACTTTATATGAACCTACAAGGTCACACGCTTAGAACATGTCTAAAAGCAAAATTATATTTATTACTCTCTCTATATATTTATTAAGATAATTAAAGATATTATCTTGATATTTAGATATCCTTTTCATTTTAAAAGTTAAAACAAAATAGGAAACTATCTCATCTATATCTTTTAAAATATATAGTTAACATAAATATATTAATAGTTAAGATATATATGTACATTTAGGGTTTTCTATAAGTGAGAAAGAACATTCAGATTATTTTCAAAAAAAAATTTGAGAAAGAAAAACCTTAGTTCTATCACACAAATCATTTTTGGAGAGTTTATTCATGTAGATGCCTACGAAGGACATTCATCATATTAGTAACATCTAAATATGATGACCTATACTCCAAGATCGAGGTTAAGTGTCATTAGTGTAAACCCTTATCTATCTTTCATCAATCTTGCTACTCTTATTTGAATTAGTAAGTTTTTTCACATCCCTCTTCTAGATTTGATCAAATTGCGTGGATTCTTGATGGGTTTTGCATGTTAAAATTTTTTATTTTTTATTGTGCTTGTTCTGCAAAACCCAAAATAATATTGAAAAAGGGCTTCAAATTTGCTTAAGACATAAAGGATCCCCCATTGATCCCAACACAATATATTATTTAAGGTTATTACCAAAATTGAAGGATGGAGTCACAAGTAAGGTTCCACTCATTCGAGTGCAACCCGATCAGTGATTTTTAGGCACTCATAATCTCCATCTCTTGATAATAATCCTCTACACTTTTAGACCCTTACATAAGTCTTTGAAGCTGATTATGCTATTCTTTATTGTAATAGTTAGGAACAAACCTCTTTCACATGATGTGTTTCATCTCTTGCCATGTAAAGACTGGTTCATCTCCACAATGCTACATAGTTACTATCAATTGATCCCACCAAACAACAACATAATCAACAAACTTAATAGTAGTAAGCTTTACTTTTTTCTCTTGATAATAATTGTGGCATTTAAAGATAAACTTCATATTCTTTTCCCATGCTAAGTATGCTTTGACATCACTTTTTTTTATGAAAAGCTAGGATCTTCAAATTTATCCCCCTAAGGTTATTGCCTTGCCTTTTTCACCTTTGGTTGCTTTCATTTATGGACTCGTCGTCTTCATTTTGCCGCCTTCCTCATCTAGCTTGCCTATGTTCTATTTGATTATTGTTGGGGGTGTTGTTGGTAGTGTTAGTTATGTTTACATAGTTCCTTTCTAATATTTCCATTCTTTTTTGCACATCAAAAGAGTTACTTAGCAACTGGCTCATCTTATCTTGCATAGCCCTCACAAAATACTTCCATTCGAGGTCTTGCTCAAATTATTTTTAATTTGTCACTATTAAAAATAAAGAAAGAAGAACTAAAAGAAACTTCACAAATCACTCCTTCATAATTTTGCACTCAAAATATGACACTCACATTCATGTTTCACACAAACTAGCTTTTACTCTCTTATGTTCTCGTCACTCTTGTCTTTTACCACTCTAATTCTTTTCTTTTAGTTCGTATGGAATTAGAGTTACTATTATCAAAATTAGATTTAATCATAACTCAAACAAGCAAAACCAAACTTAAATTTGACTTTTAGAATTAAAGAAAATGAATGAAAACAACATGGAAGGAAGGAAACTATAGATAACTATTTTGGACAATCCAATGAAAACCTTAAGGAGAATTGAAATTTGGAACTTGAAAAAAATTTATTTTGAACTCAAATAATGATTATAAAATGAGATTAGTTCGAATTATTTCCTTGCGACGTACATAAATCATAACTTATTCTTTTGCAATAGCCAAATTGCAATTCATCTTTTACAAACAACTCAATTTGCAAACTTGGTTTTTGTTTCTTTTCCTTTTTTATTTTTTTTAAATGTCTTCTCTTTTTTACTCTTTTTTTTTTTTAACAAGGGATGTTAACCTTAGCCTTAACTTAAAACAATAAATAGACAAATGAATTATTAAGATAAGGGGAAGAAAATAAATTGAAGAAGAACACTAAAAATGAATTAAGAAAAAAGAAGATCCAAACAAAATTTAATGAAAGTACAAGAATTGAACAAAAACAATAAGAAAATAAGGCCTACATACTTGATTGATGAAATCAAAGCTCTGATACTAAATAATACAAATATGGGTAACTTGTCCCAGAACCCATATGCAATGTTGAGACTAATGCCAATAATCTATAGACCAATAAAAGAAAAGAAAACTCTACTTCCCAATAAGAACTCAAGATAACTTGTATCTAGCAATCTTAGTTACAAAGAATTAAATGTTGTTTAAGCCAAATATAAGATTAACTAAGTCAATTTTATGTTTAGGTTTAAACTAGTTTAAATGCATCAAGCTTCACTTGATAAATTTACTAAGTCCTTTAAAGAATTAAAGAAGATAATTAAGTTTCATAAAATTAGATTTTTATTAATTAAAATTTAATCATCTTACACATGGTAGATGACCTATTTATAAGCATTACAAAGCTCAATTGATTAGGAGCAAAAGACTTAATCCTATTCTATAAACTAGAAGAAAACTAAATAGGAATAAAACCCTTATGCCTATTTGGCCACGAATAGTGTTTATCCTTCCCAAACATGAGCTAATATTATAATTAAAGAAACAATTGGATCCTCAAACTAAAGAAGAAGCATTTAGTTAAAGAAGGAAGAAGGAATAGAAAAAAAATATCTAAGCATATCTTGAAAGATCGTGGACTTTGACATTTTGACCTATTGACTATGCTTGGCAACTCCCTTATTATGGTCTTCTTTGGGTTTACTTGTTTGCTATTAAAGATGCTTAGAATATTATTGAAAGCTTTTTGAAACCTTTTAGAACATTCATAGAACCTTTTAGAATCTTTAAGAACATTTTCAGTGGAAAATGTAGCATTTGAAGAGTTTGAGTTATAGATTTCATCTAGGAGATCTGTAACACTCGTGTTCATTTGACAGAATTCATATTACTCTGATACCAATAAGTGTAACAACCATATTCATTTTGCAAAACTCATATCATTCATGTCCAAAATACATATGCATAAAGGTTTTATCCATCCTTCACACACAATCTAACATGTATTTTCATGTACATATATGTTGACTAATGTCATGACACGAGGAGAGAGAGTTGTATTTCAGCCGACAATTTGTGGTCCATATGTCTCAATGCAAATCTCTAAGCACAAAAATGTCCAATCCCTATTCTTCAGTATCTAAAAAATAGTTGCGATTTGGTAAGTCACGATTCAGTAAATAAAAACAATAATCAAATTCTCATGGCATAATCCATAATCAAATATCATCAAGATACATTGCAAGTATAACAATTGACTATGTAAGTGCAAATGCAATAGGTTTGTTTTTATCATGACCGTGCAAGGCAAACATTGCTATCGTGATATTCATATGATTCATGTAACATATGATTAGGGCCTATTGGTCCATCTTTCTGTAATTCATTTGACATATGATTTGGGACCTATTGGTCCATCTTCTTGTAATTCATTTGACATATGATTTGGGACCTATTGGTCCATCTTCCATGTGATTTGCAAGTGTTTGACAAGTAGTCACAACGCCCTTTTAGTTCCATGTGCAAGTGCTTATTCACAAATGATATGCCAAGTAATCGTTAAGAGCATTTGATTCTCACTTGGCTTGTATTCCTATGTAACATGTAACAATTCAATCATTTATACATGTAATAGAACATAATCATATTATTCTCATGTAACATGTAACAATTCAATCATTCTTACTTGACTTATATTTTCATGTAACATGTAACAATTCAATCATATATATATATGTAATAGAATATAATCATATCATACAATTATCACATACACCTATTCAATCCAATTATGGTTTTTACTCACCTTTTAATGTTATCGACCTTTACGGTAGGTTTGGTTCTCTCTTTAGGGCTTCCTCAAAGTTTTGAGATCCTAGAATTTGATACATACGTGGTTATAAGTATGTCAAAATGATTATGAATGCTTGGTATGCAATTATGGTATGATCCATGCAAGTGGACCTAGTGTTTATGCATATATTCCTAATAGGGTAGCTTGAGCTCACTACACTCTCACAATAATAACTCTAGATATATTGATCCAAATGAATTGATTCTTTTTTTTCTAACTAAATAGACATCTAATGAGGCAAATATTCAAATTTCAGGTCAATATCAGACACACACAAAATGTGGTGAATTTTTAAATGTTGCCCTGTTGCAGTGTCCTCTTAGTCTGAGTAGGTCTTACTCTCTTAGGTGTATCTCAAATTGTACAAATCCAATAGTAATAATAATCTACCATTAGTTACAAAACATATAAAGAAACATTTTTCATGTTTTACTCATTGTCTAATTCAGTCTATAAGGTTGCCAAAACAAAGGACCAATCTCAGGGTGAGCAGGTTTGTAACATGTTGACAACCAGTCATGAAGAAGGAACAATATCTCAACAACCATGCTGGATTTGGCATGAAAATATTTCAAAGGAATGTATATCATACATAAATATACAACTTTAAAGTTTTCATCAAATTCTGAATCTATGGCCATCAAATACTTGGAAAACATATTCAAAAGAAATGTGGGTTTCATCCCAGTATAGAGTCAGTCCCAATCAATGAGCCATAACTCTTTCCACACAGCAAAGCTATCAAAACTGGTTTACAAGTGTTTATATACATAAACCTACAAATTTCAAGTTTTACACTTTGTCAAAATCAGAACATAAAGCCATCAAAATAAAAGAAAATAGAAGACTGAGATAATCTCAGTTCAGATTTGACCTAGTCCTACTGAAGGAGTCATATCTCCTCACATACACAAAATCAAGCAAAACTGTTTCATACAAATTTATATGAGACATAAGCCTATAACTTTTATATTTTGTACTTTCCCTAATTCCTCTTCTAGGGTTATAAAATCATAGGTGCAAAATTTTGCTCTAACAGCAAAATCAACAGAATCAGCTCTTGTTCTCTTGGTTTATAACTTCCATCCAAGAGCTCTACTTCAATTACGCCATAATTCTTACTAACCATGCATGATTAACATGTCATGAGAGGTTAATTTCAGTTGAGAAGAAGATAAATTAACTTACCTACTATCCCATAATTAGAAAACCTTAGGCAGCTGACTCTTTTCCCTCTCTTCTTCTTCTTCTTCTTCTTCTTCTTTTTTAGCTCTCTCTTTGTTTCTGGTATAACCCATGGTTTCTCCTCAAAATCTAACCCTAATTAGCAGATGTAAAATTATTGTAATAATATAAAATCATGGTGCTTCATTTCCATTGGTTGGAAGGTCACTTTTCCTCTTTTCGTCCCTCTTCTTCACTCCTTAAGCACCTTCATCCATCTCTTAATTCCTAAATGCTCCTTATACTTTTAATTAAGCTCTAAAACACCATTATTTATGATACTATAACATGCACACAACATAAAATAATTTTTCATGCAACTATACAAACACTAC
>CATIWR010362434.1:0-22322 GCA_949677035.1 Omphalea diandra
TCTCCATTTTGTTTGATCAATCTTGTTGGTTACAATAAGAGCCTATACCAAAAGCTAGAAAGGTACATTAATAAGTAACTAAAAGTATATATAATTCATGTATGAGAGAATTACCAAATCAAAATCTAATAAAAATCAATGATCCAACAGAAAAAAAAAATGAAATGTACTTTTGAAACCAAAAGAAAATTGTAAATAAAAGCCCTAATTCAATAAATCAACTACAAAAATAAACTCAAGATTTGGGATTTTCAGCTGCCATTAGAAGACAAAACCCAAATTCCTCTGATTACTAAACAAGCTATTTTTGCCCTAAGAAATTTCTAAAATAAGGCAGAAAATTGAAGGTTTTACCTCAAAATTGTGATCTCCATGAGCTGTTAAAACTTACTATTGAATATGAAATACACTGATGAACGCAAGACAACATTCATGGATGGCATTGCCTTTCCAACTATCATAATGTCAGGCACATATCCAACAACATGAAAGTACAATGTGGCCAGGATTTTCAGTCAATGGAAAAATGAATCACATAATCCATGATAAAATCGGGAATACCTTCTGCCACTGCTTATAACAATACAATTTCGACAAAGTAGTTCACAAGTATTCTCACTAGAAATTTGCCCACCTAATTCCTCCCTCCATCACAACTGTTTCCATCAACGCTGATAGAGGGAATACAATCAATAATTCATAAAATAAACAAAATTGCAAATAAATGCAAATTAATTTCACTTAACTAGAATGTGAAGATTCCCTTAATTGGCAGCTTCATCCTTCATCATCATCGTATCACCGCTTGCTATCTTCTGGTCTCTTCTTAGCCATAAAGTGATTAAATCGACGCTCCTTCCTTGCAATTTATCACTACAAAAAGTAGACTGATAATAATCACCCTCGTAAACAAGTTCATTCATATCCAATCCCTTGCACATAATCGCCACTTATTCATATTCAATCCCTTGCACAAAATCGTCACTGCATCCTCTCTTCTCACTCCAATGACCAAGCATATCCCAAATTGGAGAGATTTCAGAGCGATTGTTATTTTTATTAGTAAAGCATTTCAATCCCACATCAGAGAGATTTCAGTGCTATTAACTCCTTATCTATTGGAATTGAGTCATAGAAGATTGCCCAAGTGAGGGCATCCCGATGCTGGCTAACCTCTGGTTTTGATACGTCTGATTTGGCTCTCCCATTCCTAGCTGGTCTGATGTAATCGGCACAAGGATTAATAGGGTTTGGTTTGCCTTTGAGCCCATATGACCAGAAATTATCAAAGTAGATTGATTGCTCGAGTGAAGGCACCCTGGTGATAGGTAGCCCTGGCCATACTGGCTTCATTACATTTGATCTGACTCGCCCGTTCTTAGCTGGTCTGGATGCAACTGGTGCATGGATAAATGGGCTGGTTGCCTTGGACATATGGCCAGAAATCACCAAATTTTTTTTTCTTCAACAAGACAATTTTGCTTTAAAAAAATTAAAAATAAACTAAAATTATTTAATTTAATATCATTTCTATTTTCAAAAATAAATTGGGTTAATAATTTAATGAATGCTTTTTTTTCATTTATATTATAATACTTTAAAAATCCAGTAACGTTATTTTTGTTAAATATTTCATATGTATCTTTAGAAAAATATGAATAAAAAATTAAAATTGATATTACATTAATTTTATTCTGAATATTTAAATTGTGACAGTTAAAGTACAAAAGGCACAATATATGATTCAATTCCTTATATAGATTCGACACTTTTTATTGGTAGATTCACCTTAATTTGTATTCTGACTGTGTCTTAAGTTATGGTAAGTATTTTTTTTTCCTTTCAAGGTTTTTCTCTCTTGATTTTATTCAAAAGATTTTTAATGATACTTCCACTAAGGTTACCTTATTCTTGGTAATGATATTCCCTTTTCAAAAAAAAAAAAATATAGAGGAGATACATTGGTTAATTAATATTAATTTAAGAGGACATTTTAAATTTTTTAAAAATTAAGAAATATTATTTTAATTTTTTAAAATGAATATTTTAATAATTTAAATTAAATCAAATTAAGTCATTTCAATTTAAGTTAGTTCAAATAACCTTTTGTATCGAGTTAGAGTGAATCAAATTTGATCTGAAATTTCTCGAATTAATTCTATTTGAATCTTTTCTAATTTTCTTTCAAATTAAATTAAGTTGGAATCATTTTTTTAAACAAATTCAATTTGAATTTTTGAATAATGTCAAAATTTATCACCTCACTAGAGATAGTAAATGAAGAGATATACAATTGTA
Organism: Omphalea diandra; assembly: GCA_949677035.1. Lineage (NCBI taxonomy): Eukaryota > Viridiplantae > Streptophyta > Magnoliopsida > Malpighiales > Euphorbiaceae > Omphalea > Omphalea diandra. Next base: position 2,299 of record CATIWR010362434.1, read on the forward strand.
AGATGTCCATTTAGTGCATGATGTCCATTCTAAATCAAAGACTAAGAAATAATTACAATATTACGATAATATAATGACAATACTGAAAACATAAGAACAGCAAATCATCATTCAAATATAAATTCTAGCGTAAATACTAATTTAGAAGAGAGGTCACATGAACTATAAACCTATAAACAGAGTACATCTTCTTAGTGAAACTTAAAATAAAAAATGTCTAATCACAAAGGGCATTTAATTGCCAAAATTTAATATTTTTATTTAAAATTATTTTTTTAAGAAAGTAAATTTTTAGTAAATTATTTTAAAAAAGTAAGATTCTTTCATTTAGTTAGATACAAAATTTTTTTGAAAATTTAAAATTAATGTGTTTAGTTTATAAATAAGATAGTTCAAAAAATTCACTTAAATTACTATCATACCTCTAATGTAATTACATATTTATTTAATTATCTACACAAAAAAGTCTTATACAATAAAATTTATCATAATCATCAATTTAATATGAAATATAATTATAAAATAACATAATTATAATACAAAATAATTATGATATTACTAAATAATATAAGTTATAATTAATATAATATCATATAATAATAAATTATAATATTATAATATTATGTTATAATATAATTAATAATAATTATTCAAAGTATTAAATAATTATAAATTTATCATGGTGATCAATCCAATATGATATATAAATATTATTCAAAATACAAAAAAAAAAATACTTAACAACTATAGCATTTTAATGATTTAAATATATAGTCTATGATAATAAATTTTAAAAAATTTAAAATAAATTTAATTACTCAATAAACTAATAAAGACTGTAATTTTTATCATTCAGTAATTATTTTAATTAAAATCAAATGATAACTCATATTTTTAGTTTTAATTAGGATTATGTTAAACAAATATATACATTTTAGTTTGGTAAATAAAAATATATATGAGGTTATATATGTGTATATATCACATTGATTAAATATTTATTAATGTTTATTTATAGGGTAAATTACAAATTTGGTATCTGAATTTTTTAATTTTTACTATTTTGATGTCTAGATAATTTTTTATTCAATTAAGTGTCTAAACTGGTAAAATTATTTTTAATGTGATGTTTTATTTTGATCTAAATAGGTCAAATCCATAACTACGTTACATTCATTTGAACTGGTATTAGATTCTATATATTATTTCAACTAATTACGTGTCTAAAATTTAGATACATAATTTTTTCACTTTAAATACAAAATTTATTCTTTTTGTTTGTTTTTCTTTATGTATATATTTGAACAAATTCTTCAGCGATAAAAATAGAATTTATTCAAATATACCTAAAAAGTAAAAAAAAAAATAAACAAATTCTATATTTAGAATGAATAAATTATGTATTTATATATAATTTATTAAAATAATATATAAAATCTAAAATCAGATTAAATAAATTTTCACGTGACAGTTACTTATTATTTATATTAAAAAAACATCATAATAAAAATAATTTTAATAATTCAGACACTTATTTAAACAAAAAAATATTTAAACACTAAAATTAAAAAATTAAAAAGTTCTGACATTAAATTTATAGTTTTTTTTATTTATACAATTCTCAAGAAAAAGTACTGTAATAGCATTTGCGTAAGTATCCACTGCTAACTTGCAAACTGATTTACTTTTTGAAAAATCTCATACGAAAAACCACGGACATAATAAAAATTGACAGCCGCATGATATTGTAAATTATTTTAAAAATATAATTCATTATTATATAATTTTTACATTTTTTTATCACATACCACCGACCAAAAACTTTTCCTATTAAAGATGATAATCATCCGAACTTTTCATCTCAGTCTTAAAAGGCACACCTAAATAATTACAGTTATTTATATCTATATTTTATTTTTTAAAAAATAACATATAATTTCATTTTTTTATTATACAGTTTCTTCGATGACAAATCCTCGGTGATATGTCAAATCAATAATTTCAGGATAACTGATTCTTCATATTTCATTTTATTATTTTACGGTTCTTTGTAAATAACATATTTCTATAACTTTTATTCCATATATATAATATATAAATTTAATATTTAAATATGGAGTATTTATATTTATATTATATTTATTGTTATGCTTGTTGATTTACGAGTCTAATATATGTATCCAAGAATACAAATTCTACACCGCAAATACTTTGGTTGCACGTGCGACTGCCGCTAAGCTTAGTTAAGTGAGCTTGCAACCCAAGTGGCGGCACATTATGATGAAATATTGACTTAATCCCGAAGGATGAATCCAATGTGGGTATATTCTGGCCTGTCCATTCCAAGTTGGGTCAAGAGTTGGAGCGTGCGGCTCTCTCGAAGGTCAAGGCATCATGGCTCTTAGATTGGAGGGCACCGCCTCAGGCTGGTTTCACAGATCTGCGATTACCTCCCGCTCTTGCTCGCAACAGTGAAAGGATAACATATTGGTAGCACTCGAATGATAAATTATATCATGAACTTTAATAATGTTTTGTTGTTTAAAAATTCAAAACACATGTAACAGTTGATATCAAAATCTCTTCTGTGATATATTTCTTTTTTTTTAATAATTTTTTTATTTTAAATATTACTATTTTGTTTTCTAACAAACTTTCATTTATTTACTTTAAATATACAAATTTATATTTTTATACATTTCTTTTTTATTTTTAATTATTATTACTATTTCATATGTTTAACAAAATAAACTTATTTTTTCATTAAAAATGCTATAAATTGTAGGTTTATTAATTTAAAAATTACAAAATAAATTAAAAATATCAAATATTTAACTATAAAAAATAAATCTATAATTTTCAAAAAAAAAACTTATAGTTTACAAAAAAAACTTACAATTAATAAAAAATGAACATACAATTTACTGATAATAAATCAACAGTTTTATACCAAATGAATCTATAGTTTATAAAAAATAAATTTATAATTAATAAAAAAAATGAACATACAATTTACTGATAATAAATCTATAGTTTTATATCAAATGAACCTACATTTTACAATAAATAAATAAATTTAAAGTTTACAAAAAATGAACTTATAGTTTACTGATAAAGAATCTACAGTGTATAACAAAATGAACCTACAATTTTAAAAAAATGAACATAAAGTTTATAAAAAAATCGAATATACAGTTTACTAATAATGAATTTACAAATTATACTAAATGAACTTATAGTTTATAAAAAAGTGAATTTATGGTTTATTGATAATAAATTTACATTTTATACCAAATGAACCTACAGTTAAAAAAAATGAACATATAGTTTACTGCTAATGAATTTACTATTTATAACAAAATGAACCTACAATTTATAAAAAAAAAAAAAAACTTGAATAATTCTCCAAAAGAGTAAGCTTGTGTTTGTTGACAAAAAAAAAGGGTGAAGGACAGAATTACCTAAAAATGAATTATTAATCACAAATTTACCTCAACTAATCACAAATCCCAAGAAAATTGATTTGGAATATATTATTCTATTTTTACGCTCAAATTTGCATTTCTTGATTAACTATAAATCCATTCATAACTAAAATGAGAAAAAAAAAAAAAAAGAAATATAAATCTTCATCAAATCAAAGAGTAATTGATACCAAAAAAAAATGAATGAAGATATTCTTATCTTAACCAACTAGTTGGATTTATCAAATTAATAAATAATATTTCTAAAACAATCTTCCATCATTATCGATTCTTCTTCTCAACTACTTTTTTTTTTTTATCAATTTGATTCACATTTCTTGGTAAATCAAATTTTTCTCAAATTCCTTCATGTTTATAATGGATCAAAATCAATAAAATAGATATTTTTTCTTGCAAACAGTTATAGATTTGCAAATTGTATTTTAGAGAGAGAAAGTTTTATATTATGTATGTTCCTCACTTAAAAAACAGATGTAATATGATTTTGAATGTTTGTTTAAATGTTTAGAATAAAAAAATCATAAATTTTGATATATTGTGGATGAAAAACAATTAAAAATGAATATGTTTTGACCCAAAATCAGTCATAAAAGAGAAAGAAAATCGAGTTGCTAGATGTAGAAGACGATAATTGCGTTTAATTATTCTCACACAGTAAAATATTTACAAATCATTTATTACTTGTTTATTTTTTGTTTATTATTCATTTACAAATAGTTTATTACTGGTTGCAATAGTTTATTTTTTGTTTATTTCGAAAATGATGTTTGCATTTAGTTTTTTTTTTTTACATAGTAAAATGTTTACAAATTATTTATTACTAATTTATTTTGATTTATTACATGGTTACAAAATAACTTATTACTGATTTAAAATTGTTAAAAATTAAATACAGTTAAATACAGAAAACAATTTGCAGGAAATATTTATTTTTTGTTGATGCAACCATCAATAAACTAAAAAAAAAGAAGAAGAACAATTAGAATGTATGAATTATCTTTAATCTCTAATAAATACGATTTTCTCTCTCTTATGACTGATTTTTAGCTCAAAAATATTCATTTGTTAACTATTTTCATCTAAAACATATAAAAATTAATCATTTTTTATTCTAAATAACAAAAACAATTATTAGATCTTAAAAAACAAAAACATAACTAAAAATTACTATTAAAATCTTTAATTTATATAGTTATTTATATTACTATTAATCACAACTAAATTATTAAATGATAAAAGAAAATATCACACCAAACGAAATTAAATATAATAACTGTACAAGATTAATGCAAGTGTGAAGCGAAAATAAATCTAATCATGAAAATGTGGGAAAATAAAAACAAAAAATGGTACCAACAATTAAGAGATAATGAAGAAAACAATAATGATACAATAGAGTGAACGATGCAACAAATATAAAATGTAAAAATGGAATGAAAAAAGGAACGTAATTACTTAAAAAGAGTAAAAATGTTAACACTACAGAGCATAAAAAAGTAAAAAACAGTATACTAAAATATCTTTTTATAACATGTGGGATGTAAATATCTTTGAAAAAAAAGAATGTACCGTATCAGAACAAAAAACACATCATTTTTTTTTCATTTTTACATTTATGATGAATTCCTAACCCATATTATAACATAAACAGATGTCTATAATATAACAATACACACTTGAATCTGTATAGCCTAATAGATCAGTCCAATTGAACCATCACATTTATCTTTTACCTTCCTTATTTTTTTGGTGTTAAAATATGTGAATTTTCTATTTTTTGGTAATATGTGAGTTTTCCTTTTTTTTTTTTTTTTTTTTCCTTTGGTACATTGGGGTAAATGCTACGCTATAGTATATAGCAATATTTCATAACTGATGGATAAATCAGACCAATAAGCCAATCAATTATTTGATTTGGTATAGTATTAAAAATCAATCAATAAAAAAACTAAAAAAAATCAAATAAAAAAATTGACTAAAATAAAAAATAGAATCAAGCCAGTTCAACATAAAACTATATTATTTTATAAAAAAATTTTAAAATTTTAAAAATTAAACCATGTTATTCAAAGTTTAAATATTAAAAATATTTTTCATTGCTTAATCATACTATAATTTTTTTAATATATCTTTTTAAGTATTATTTATCTATATTTTCTAAAAATTTTAAAAAATTAACTTATTAAATCAAATTAATCAGATCAAATCAAACCAATTCGATCTCTCCTCCAATTTTAAAAACATTGACATTAGAATAGACTTCTGTTAACCTAAGAGGGGCCTAATATCTACGTAAAGTGAAATCAAGTACTATTCAAGCATGAGACAAGTAAATGATCGTAAAATCATTTAAACCGTATTATACGAAGTTACTGCCACTACTCTTAGATTTGTATATAAGGGCATCACATCAACTACAATAATACACTGAAGTAGAAAATCTTGAGCAGCCATATTATTTCCTCGCTTTAATGCTTTGTACATGTATATGTTGAGCCACGGTCACCCTTTTATTATGTCACACAACCCCGTAGCATTACAGTCTTCAAAGGAAGATCAACTAGGACTAAATTGAGTTGCCCAGGCTTCAGCATCCAACGTCATAAGGCACCAATTCCTTCAACACTGGTCCATTAAGCCTGTTGTTTTCAAAGCTGAAAAACTACGAGGAAGAAAATGATTAAGAATTTTGAAATACAATCAACCAAAACTAAGCAAGCCTAAACTCAAGAAGGCACACATTAACGGAAAGTTCCACCACCATGGTGGTGGTGTTGTCAATTGCTGCCATTGAGACAGTAATCATAGGATTATAGAAGGCCACACATGCTGCTTTCCAGTCACATGTTCGGCATGCATTCAAGCAATAATTACATAACCCAGTTCTTAAGTTCATCAAGTCGAACATTTAAGGACAAATTTCCTAATGTGCAAGTAAAGCAACAATGGATATATGTGTGAACCTAGTAGGAAGTTTTCCAATTTTAGTTTAGCTAAGCAGGATCTTTCAGTTGATTGTTGATACTAATAATACTTTTTTTTTTCTTTTACAAACAATGCACAATTTCCCTGAGCTTATAATTTGCTAAATATGAAGGGGAAGAGAAGAACTTCAATCAAAAGAACATTTAATCATAGGATAGGTCTTACCTTTCTAATGGAAAAGTGCAAAAAGGACCATCAATAGGAATTGTTCCACAGAGATCATTATTAGATACATCACTGCACCCAAAAATAAAGAACATAACTAAACTAGAAAAATTAAACAACATATATGGAATCAAAAAGAAAAGAAAGACACATACTTTCTTCACTTCATCAGTTTTTTTTTTTTTTTTTTTTTTTTTTGTTTTTGGTAAAACACTCAATCAGGTAATTCAGATCATCTAATCGCAGGATAGTCCTAAGTCCATCAGGGTAGCAGCTTCCTCCCCTGACAGCTCTTCCAGTAATCTGCTTCAACTGTGATGCTGGAACCGGAACAATGTTGTCACCGCTGTGCTTCGAAATACATTATAAAAACTATTCTGCTATTGAGATTCAAACCCATCTCCACTGCATCACTCGCAACCGGTACACCAATTTCGTTATCTTGATCATTGAACAAGTTAGCCAGTTGTCTATGAGTATGAGTTTTCCGTGGTAATGCACCATGAAGAATACAACAGCAATGCTTGGTGTGTTTCTCAATTGCCAGTTTGACCTCAAAAATATATCCTCTTGAAATTGCAACACCAGTCACCAGATTGTATATTTTGAAGATCTCCCAACAGAGTTTTGGCTTCAACAACAAATGGTTTGAACCTGTGATAGTGGTTCTCAAAAGCAATTCATCCCCAGTTTCTACACAGAACTTTCTAAAAATATCCAAAACGCTCAGATTTACGCTCAAATGAATCCCATCAGCCTTCAAGCCAAGTAACGCTCTTGTGCATGAATAGCCCATATTTTGGTTATCATTTCCCCTCTTCAACAATCACATAATCAGAAACAGTAAGCTCATTAACAACATCAACTCTATCTTTAATCGGATTCTCATCAATCCGTACCATACTAACAATTTCTGCAAAATCCGCACTACTTCTGCCATTCTCGAAATACCATTTGGATGGATGAAGAAAATCGCTTTCCATTGAAGGGTCTAAGAAGGGTGGGGTTTTTTGAGGGCAACTAAGACTGAATTACATCTACCAAATTTGTTGAGAACTGATAAAATCAGAAGGAGAATAAAGTTAATAACTTTTTACTACCCTGTTGTTAAATTGTCCTAAAGAATGGAAATTTTGATTCAACAACAAAAACCCAGCCCTCGATAGCAAACAACCGAACCTGTTTTGTTTCTGTTGATGACGCATGCTTCTCTCTCTCTGAGAAGTTGCTCTCCAATCTTCATCACCACCAAAGGAAATACGATAAAGTTGCTCTCCTTGCAACTTATCAATACAACAGATTCAAACGCCATAAAAAACAGACTGATAATAATTGCCACTGTATCCTCCCTCCTCACTCCAACGACCAAGCAAATCCTAGGGGTCATCTTCGCCCGTTGCTGCCGCGGACAGACGACTTCTGTGACAGCTTTGGAGCGATTGTTATTATTATTTGTAAAGCATCCAAATCCCACATCGGAGAGATTTCGTTGCTATTAGTTCCTTATCTATTGGAATTGGGACATGCTAGGACTCTCGAGTGAGGGCACTCCGGTGATGGCTAGGCCCTGGTCATATCGGCTTTGATACATTTGATCCGGCTCTCCCGTTCCTAGCTGGTCTGGATGTAGTCGGCGCAAGGATAAATGGGCTGGTTCCTTTGAGCCCATATGATCAGAAGTCACCGAAGTTCATGGATTGCCGGAGTGAGGCACCCCAGTGACGGGCTACCCCTGGCCATATCCAACTTACGTTTGATTTGGCCCTCCCATTCCCAGCTGGTCTGGATGAAATCGGCACCAAGGATAAATGGGCTTGAGCTCATATGGACAGAAATCACCAAAAAAAAAAAAAATTATTTTTGTTTTTTTTTTCCACGAGACAACTTTGCTAAAAATTTTTTAAAAAGTTATTTAGTTTAAAATAATTTTAATTTTTAAAAATAAATTGGGTTAATAATTTAATGAATGTGCATTTAATTTGTATTATAATACTTTAAAAATTCTAATCTCTGTAATTTTATTTTTACTAGATATTTGATATCATATGTATCTTCAAAAAAAAAAAAAAAGAATATAAATTTTAAAATTTTATTACATTAATTTTATTCTTGACATTTGTATTGCTACAATAAAAGTATAAAAAGCACAATATATATTTTAATAATTATATGAGATATGTTGATTAATTAACATTGATTTAAGAGAACACATGATACTGATTCAGTGAATGATTAAATATTAAAAAAATAAAACTAGTGAAATATTTTTAGAAAAATAATACTTATAATCTTATATCAAATATTTTCATCATTTAACATTTATTTTTATAAAATAATTAATTCTAATATTTTTTGATAGGTCTAATTTGAGTCAATTTTGAATTATATATTTTTTTTATGTTAATTTAAATTGAGTTAAGAAGATGTTTGGCCGTCGAAATTTGATATTTTTATTTGTTACCACTTTCTTGGAAAAATAGATTTTAGGAATATAAGATTTTTATATATGATTGGATATAACATTTTTCTGAGACTTCAAAATTAATATATTTGGTTTGTACATTGACAAATTTTTTAAAAAATAATTGAGATTGCTACTATGTCCCTTTGTATAATTATTGAATCAAATTTATGTTATTGCATTTTGAGTTAATTCAAATGAACCTTCGAATCCCGTTAGGATGAGTTGAATTTAATATGAAATTTTTTAAATTAATTCTATTCGAATAATTTTAATTTTTTTAAATTACTGAGTTCAAATTTTTTTTCAAAGAAATTCAAATTGAATTTTTGAATAATGTTAAAATACATCACTTCACTAAAAGCAATAAATATAATTACAATAATACAATAGTATGAGTACAATATTAAACAATTTTACTATTGGGATTGCCCTCCCTTCGTGATTGCGAACTTTATTCATTCTTTAAATGCAGTCCAACGGTGCACCTTATTACAACGCAACTTCCATTTATTTTATTTTATTCAGGGTACAAGCTGCTGGGAATGGAAGAGCACGTGTGACTGTGAGCGTCCATCGTCACTGACCAATTGTTTCCGGCGAAAGAATATGACATGGTTAGATTTTTTGTGTTCCTGACTCCAAATCCATGCACAACGTAATGTGATGTGAACTAATTAAGTACTTAGCCAGATCTCGACCGCGATTGCAATTCATGTTTGTGATTGCCGATTCCTTTGTGGTTAGGGTTCATATTTCTGTGGGGTTCCTAATTTAACTGGATCTGCATTCCGACTGAGTCGTTCTCTGCCCTAGTTTGGGTTGTCCTTGTTTAATACTAATTGCTACTGATTTCCAAAAGAGAGGGCTTTTGTTCTGGCCGTGAGTCGTTCTTACGGCGCTGGTGGCCCGTCTAAGGTCACCTAGGCACCATGAGTTGCATCACATGGAGGGTATTGGACAGGCTCTGACAATTCGACATCTCAGGAGCTTACTTCAAGCTCACTGTCCAATTTTGGTCTTCCTCCAAGAGACAAAACAAAAGCAAGAGAAGATGGAGAAACTCCGGATATCCCAACAGCTTTTATGTGAATCTAACGGGTAAAGCATGTAGAATATCATTATGGTGGAATTGGACATTTAGGTGACCAAAAACGAAGAAGCTTCAAATTTGAAAACAAGTGGTTGGAATTAAAAGGATGTACAAAAGTGATTTCTACAGCTTTTCAATTCCACTGCAGGAGTTCCACACAATTTCAATTGATTCAAAAACTTTAAAGAATGTCGCAAGCAACTCAGTGGCTGCCTGGCAAAAAAAAGTAGGCAATACGAGAATGCGCATCAATGAAATCATTAACAGATTACAAGAAGCGAGTAAAGACACATAATTGACTCCTACAGATGAGACTTTCCTAATATCTCAATTAAACAATTTATGGACAAGAAGAACTATGCTGGTTACAAAGATCGCGCATTCAATAGCTTAAGGAGGGCGACAAAAACACTTATTTCTTCCATGCCAGCACGATCAATAGAAGAAGACGCAATCAAATATGGGGCATTAGAATATCGGGGGAATGGATTCACTCTCCACAACAAATTGAAAACCATATCAACTCTTATTTTCAAAGACTTTTTTAGCATGAAGACAAATCTGGAACGGAAGAAGTACTTAATTGTATTCAGCCTGTTGTTACAGAAGATATGAATATCCAGCTAATCAAATCTGTTACGAGGGACGAAATTCAAAGGGCAGTCTTTGAAATGGAAAGTTTGAAGGCCCCTGGACTCGACGAATTACCTGTGATATTTTATCACAAATTTTGGGAGAAAGTTAAAGAAGATGTCCTTCATGCTGTTAGTCAATTTTTCTCATCTAAATTTCTTAAAGAAATCAATAGAACTAACATTGTTCTTATACCAAAAGTACCACATCCAGAAACAATAGAACAATATAGACCCATAAAGCTTTGCAATGTTAGCTACAAGATCTTAGCTAACAGATTAAAGCCTTACCTCTCCCAAATTGTTGACCACAACCAGTTAGCTTTTGTCCAAAATAGACATATTCAAGACAATATCCTGATGGCTCATGAATTTTTCCATGCTCCTAAAAAACCCTCCTCACCCAACACTGCAAAAATGGTAATTAAGTTGGACATCTCCAAAGCATACGACCGGGTCAACTTGCATTTTCTTGAATCCATCCTTTTAAAAATGGGGTTTCATATAGATTTGATTCACCTCATCGTGCAATGCGTCACTACTGTAACATATGCCATTGTGCTCAATGGTCACACTTCTTCTTCATTTATCCCTACTAGAGGAATTCGGCAAGGAGAACCTCTGTCTCCATATCTGCTCCTTTTCATAACTAATGCCTTTTCTGGTTTGCTTTAGCATTACATAGCTTTAAACAAAATCAAAGAAGTCAAATTGAATGCACGATGTCCTCCTTTACCTCATCTAATGTTTGCAGACGATACTATGCTTTGTTTGTTAGCAAATAAGGATCAAGTCATCACGGCGAGGAAGTTCCTTAAGAGGCACCAGGGCAAATGTTCAATATCGCTAAATCAGGCTTGATTTTTGGTAAATCTGTTTCACAGGATACTAAAGCCTTCATTCAAAATTGCTTGGGAATGCAACAGATGCAAATCGGCGACAAATACCTGAACATTCCCGCATTATGGGGATCCAGCAAACGCACAACCTTTGCCTATCTCATAGACAAAATGGAGAGAGATTGGAAATTGGAGTCACAAATTTCTCTCCGCCGGACAACGAGATGTAATAATAAGGTCTGCACTCAGTGCTTTTCCCTCATATACCATGCCATGCTTCCTTATTCCCAAATTTATTTGTTACAAACTCAATGTTATCATTGCTAAATTTTGGAGAGGACAAATTTAGAAACCAGGAAGTTATGCATGGATAGTTGGGATACTTTCACCCCACCTAAAAAATTAGGAGGCCTCGATTATAGAAGCTTACATGAATTTAACCATGTGATGTTAGCTAAACAAGCATGGAAAATTATTACTCAGCCCGAGTCTAGATGGGTTAAATTTCTCAAAGATCTTTATTTTCCGCACCAATCTTTTTGGGAAGCTACTGCGGGTTCTAGACCCTCATGGCGTTGGAAAAGCATGTTGGCAGCAAGGGAAGTCCTTCATATGGGTTGTACAAGGCAGATAAAATAACGGGCAATCCACTTTCACATGGGATGATTCGTGGATCCCTAGCATCCCCAAGTTTAAACTTCAGTCAAATAAACCCCAGTTCTGTAATGTTACAAGAGTAGCAGATTTACTAGCCCATGGTTGTTGAAACTGTCACCCTCTTGAAAGTGTGACAAACCCAGCAGGAAAGAATGCTATTTCCTTAACACCAGTGGGCAACCCGAATATCCATGATAAATGGATATAGAAACCAAACAAATATGGGTTATTCTCTGTGCAGTCAGCTTATTACCTGACAAGGGAGAGAGTCATTAATCTTAAAGCATCTTCATCTTCTTCCACATAGCTCATTCTGGTCTTTCCTATGGAGTATTAGCTTACCTCTAAAAATAAAAATCTTTACCTGGAAACTTATAAGAAACCGTCTCCTAGTCGGGCAAATTCTCAAAACTAAAGGACTCAAAATTCCAAGAAATTGCCCTTGGTGTTTGGAGAAGGAATAAACAATGGAACATCTATTCCTATTATGCCCAGTTGCTCAGAGAATTTGGTTTGCATCTAATTTGCACTATATACCTAACGTGCCACTTAATCTCACAATCAAAGACTGGTGGACATCCTTGATTAAAACCTGGAAACTCCCTCCTAAAAATCGAACATGAACATGCATTGGCTTTCTACTTTGGGCAATGTGGAATTCCAGAAATAAATGCGTTTTCTCTAATCTTAATTTGGATCCTATCTCAGTTGCATCAAGGGTTGATGCTCAGGCTCATGAATTTATAAATGCATCAAATGATATCATAAAATTTTGGCCTAATCCATCCTCTTTGCAGGTGTATCCGTTGGACCAATCACTACTTTATGCTATTCATGTAGCTTGCAAATTTGACGCTGATCATCAAAGAGCAGCAGTTGCAATCCTCATTATCAGCAGAAATAGAGAATTAGTTGATGACCTAACCTGCTACAAGAGGGCCACTTCCCAATTTGCAGCTGAAGCATGGACTCCCTCTCTTGCTTTATCTGTGGCCAACCAAGTTAATCTATATAATTTTGCTCTCTTAATAGAAAACAGAAGTATTGTAAATACTATTAAAAACAGTGACACTGCGATTCCCTGGTAGATTTTGGGTTCACTCTCATAAACAAAGAAAATACTTTCCTCATTTATTCATGTAGAACCAAGGGCTACTTCGAAATCACACAATAGACCAACGAGATGGCTATGTAATTTCTGGCCTTTTTAATGAAAAGTTACGTTTCCTGACCCCCCAAAAAAAAAAAAAAAAAAACCAGTACAATATTAAAGAGCATTTCCCTAATCTAATTTCATACCCCGAGTCCTAATTTCCTAATGCCCTACTCCAACGGCTAAATCAATGGCATTGCTTATTCCCTCAAGCCTTCAAAGATCAGATGAGTTCTTTCACTTCACGTTGTGGATCTAGTAAAAGCCGAAGACTAACAAAGAGGTACGAAGATCAGAAAATATTCCATTAATCTCTTAATCTCAACACTATTAGACTTTTTTTCGGTGATAGGTTGATTTTAAGTATTGAACTATAGCAATTGAATCTTCGTGATAATAGATTTTCAAGCGTGATTTTGATAAATTGTTAATGATAGATTAATTATTTAACTTTGGGAGAGTGTGAGGAAGGTTAGAAGTCGATTTAAAGTGTGATTTTGATAAATTGTTAATGATAGATTAATCAGTTAACTTTGGGAGAGTGTGAAGAAGAGGAGGATTTGAAATTGAAATGGTGAGGAGATTGGAGAGGAGTGAGAAATGGGTATTCTGAATATGGAGATGAGGAAGTGGTGAAGGGTAATAATCTTTAATGGGTTTGTGGGTCTAAAAAGGAAAACAGAGAAAATGAGAGCGCTCTAGCCATCAAAATGGAGTTTTTTTTTTTTTTTTTTAATCTTTTGAATAATTATTTCTAGTTTGATTAGTTTAATGGAAAGTGTATTTAGGTTAATTAAATGGAAACACTAACTAGTTTTATAGAAAAAAGAAATGACACAGGGTATTTAAGGTAATTAAAAAATTAAATTTTACTTTTTTGTTTAACTAATAGAAAAAAAAACTATTAAAATGAGCGAAATAATATTTTAATCTAGCAGAATTTAAAAAAAATTATTTTAATATAACATATGAAAATGGAGGATTAATTAATGTGATAAGAAAAAATTCAAGAGAGTCAAGTATCCATCCCTTTGTACATAGGATGAAATTTTGTTAACCTAAAAGGGGCCTAATATCCATGTAAAGTGAAACCAAGTAATTATTCAAGCATGAGATTGTCAATTAATTAATGATCTTAAAATCCTTTAAATCATATTTATTATATGAAGTTACTGTCACTAATCTTAGATTTGTATATAAGGGGCATTACATCAACTACAAGTACACTGAAGTAGAGAAATCTTGAGCAGCCATATTATTTCCTCGCTTTAATACTTGTACATATATATATGTTGAGCCATTGTCATCAGGAATCCATGAACATACCACCCTTCTATGATGTCACACACAACCCCATAGCATTACAGCCTTCAAAGGAAGATCATCGATGACTAAACCGAATTGCCTAGGTTTCAGCATCCAAAGTCATAAAGCACCAATCCCTTCAGCTCTGGTCCGTTAAGCCTGTTGTTTTCGAAGCTGAAACAATGCCAGGGTGAAAATGATTAAGAATTTTGAAATACAATAAACCAAAACTAAACAAGCCTGAACTCAAGAAGGCACACATTAACAGAAAGTTCACCACCCTCATGGGCGGTTTTGTCAATTGCTGCTATTGAGACAGTAAATATTGGATTACAGAAGGCCACATATGTTCGGCATGCATTCAAGTAATAATTTACACAACTCAGTTCTTGAGCTAATTAAGTGCAACTTTCATTTTGGACAAATTTCCTAATGCGCACGGAGAGCCACAACAGATATTTGTGTGAAACTACTAGGGAGTTTTCCAATTCTAGTTTAGCTAAGCAGAATCTTTCAGTTGATTGTTGATATTAATGCTTTTTTTTTTCTTTTACAAAAATCGTGCAACTTCAATGAGCTTGCCTTCAATCAAAATATGAAGAGGAAAATAAGAACTTCAATCAAAAGAATATTTGATGATAGAATAGTCGTACCTTTCCAATGGAAAAGTAGCAAAAGGACCATCAACAGGAATTGTTCCACAGAGATCATTATTTGATACATCACTGCACCCAGAATTGAAGAACATAATTAACCAGAAAATCAAAAGAAATATGTGATCGAAAAGCCAAAAATCACTTGGGCTTCGCCTCTTAAACTTGCTAGAATTGCCTTTTTTAGTGTTCCTATTGTATTTAGAATAACAAAAGGCACAAAGATCTTTATAAAAGAAAAGGCAATAGAACTTTTCCTCAAATTGTAACGTTTGGCTTGTTCTTTACTTACAAAACTTTGAGGTCTTTGAGGGTAGTAAGCGCTCTTGGAATCGATCCGGTTAGCTCATTGTTGTTTAGCCGTCTATAGAATCAATTCAACCAAACGTAATAAGTTCAGACAAATCACAAACGGATTATATTGAAATAATCTTTTCGCAGATCAAAGTGAAGAAAACTTACAGAAATCTTAGTAACTTCAGCTTGGCAAAGGACTTGGGTATTTCTCCTTCAAATTTATTGTCATACATATCCAGGCTAACAAGATTTTTTAAATTACCCACCTCCTCAGGAATTTTGCCTCCTATTTCATTCCTATATAGCTCCCTGCAGCCGATTTCAAGAATTTCAAAACCCATTAATCACTCCTACAGAGGTCTTTTTCAAAAAAAATGACACTTCAGATGATTCTGCACTTTTCTTTTTCAAATATTGAAACACAGGTAAAAATAGGGTAATGAATCTAATTTTATTCTGATTCCACTTAAATTACCTCACAACTTATATACATAGGAGCAGTTTTTTTTTTAACGAAATATTATTGATGCGAAAGAGTAAAACGGCATTTCTTACAAATACTGTAGATGCTTGAGTTCGCCAAGCTCTGGTCCTAAAGTCCCAGAAATATTAGAATTCCCCAAGTCCCTGAAATTTTAGAAATAAAACCCACAAATTTAATAAATAATCAAGAGCACCAACAAATTCAATATTAGAAAAAGAAAATAAAAAGAAAAAGAAGGAGAAGGGGGGGGGGGGGGGGTGCGTGGTAGCTGAGGGGAGGAACAGAAAGAAACAAAATAAAAAAAGAGAAAAGGAACTCACAAGCGAATCACATGATTGTTGGAATCACAAGTGATATGGAACCAAGTGCAGGGATTGACCAGACTTGGGTCCCAACTCTGCAACACATTGGTTGGATCAGAAAACCTACTCCTCAAAGCATGCAGAGCATTTCCTGAAACACCCCCCCAACCAAAACCACAAAACAACAAAAGAAAAAATCAGAAACAAGAAAGAAAACCCAACCACATGTTTCCTTGCCAGGAAAAGCCAAACTCATTTCCAAATCAAACCAAATTTTCAAAAAAAAAATCTATTTCAATATTAAAATTAACTAATCAAAATCATAAAGCAAGAACAAAGTTCTTCCTTTCTTTTCCATTCTCCATGCCAAAAGAAATAAAAATTGTCATAGCAAGATCCAAGAAGAGTGAAAAAGGGTGGAGTACTTACCTTCAGAGTTGGTGCAAAGAGAAGGATAGAAGAAAAGAAAGAAGGAAAGAGAGAAGGAGAATAGAGAAAGAAGTGCCATATTTTGAGAGCAAGGAAAACGGACCAAAAAAAAGTATGTGTAGATTATAAAACTAAAGGTAAAGTGAGCAATGGGTCAAGTCAATTTAAGTGTGCATTTTAGACTAGAAGATGGGGTGTTTTGTTTTTGTTTGGAATTCACTATGGAGAGTACATGCAAGTGGAAGGAAGGAAGGAAGGAGAGGGGAAGAGAGGACCGAGTCAGCGACTGAAGATGGTGTGGTGTTAGCCACGCAATGGCTGTGAGACCGTGACTCGTGTGTGAATGGTTGTCGCGTTAGTGAGTGGGTCCCAGTGAGTGGGACTTTTGTGTTCAAAGTATCAAAGCTTAACTTTGCTTTTATATTTGTGGAGTTTGTTTGGGGACTTTGATGGAGTTGTTGAGGTTAAAAGTCATGTCTGCAAGGACAGCTTCGGAATTGGGTCTGGACCCACTTTTCAGTAGTATTAAAAAAAACAAAAAAAGCTACACTGTTTCGATATAATCACTTTCTTTGATATACAATAATTCACAAAATAGTTATTTATAATTATTTAATAATATAATAATCTGTCAGAATTATTTTTTTTCACTTATTTTTTAATATAAAAATTTCTTTAAGTGTGAAAAATAAAATTAATTACTTTTATCATTCTTAATTTTTTTTGAAAAATAAAATTAAAATAATTAAAAATTTACATTTATTTTTATATTAAAATAAAAATTAATAATAAAGATTATAGATATAAATATTTAATTTTTATTGACTCAGATCATATTATTAAAAATTTATAAATAAAATTAATTGATTTGATTGAACTAATAAAATTGAAAATTGATCAATAATCTAATTTTATCAAAAATTAAAAAATCAATCAAAATTAAAAATAAATCAAATTAAAAATTAAAATTAAATCAATACACTTTTAAAAATACATCATTTTAGGAAAAAATTAAAATTTTAAAATTATACTATTTTACATAAAATTTAAATATTAAAATATTTTTTATTCTTAAGTATTTTTTACATATATTTTTAAATTTTAAAATTAATCTATTAAATTATACAAATTTCATTGATTAAATTAATCAATTAATTTAATTTTAATCTAATTTTAAAATTATTATATTTCACTCTTTAATTTCTTTAATATCTTTTACTGTTAAGATAAATTCTTAAATGATGGTTCGCCAGTGGGTCTGAACATTCGCTAGCCTAATATTGATTTATTGAAGACGACTTGGTAGACCTTTTCATGGGCTTGGATGCCCGGATATTTTCAGAGTGTGGGCCCTTATTTTTAAGTTTCGAACCTCAGTTTGATACAATTCCAAAAAGCCCAAGGGTGAATTTGAGTGCGTGAAGTCCGACCCATCAAGCTCAATCCTATAAATAAAATATTATTAATGTTAAAATTTCTTTTTATTTAAATTGACTTGGTAATGGTAGAAATGACAATGCGACAAAATTTTTTCATTCTACAAGAAAATCTGGTATTGCTATTCTTTTTTTTTTTTTTTTAAGAGTGGAGGTGAGAATTACATTTGGTTTGGCGAATCTCAGCAGAAATTCCTGAATTAAATCCCATTATATATATATATATATATATATATATATATATATATATTAGAGATGATAATTTCTAATACGATCTGCAAGAAAATTTAAAATAATTTAAAATTTTTTTTATCAAATTTGCTTTAACTCCAACCCAATATGTGGGTCACTCTAAATTAATCTAATCTTGACCCAACTAACGGATTGATACTAATTATTCAATTTAAATTATTAAAAATTTTAATATATATATATATATATTAATTTATAGTGCAAAATATTTTTATTTTATAATTTTATATAATCACTTTTAATAAAAATATTTTAAAATAAAAAATTTTGCCTCCTCGCGGAGATTTCCATTAAGGAGGCAGAGAATGACACCTGCCCTATCCTACTCCATTATTATTAATAAGTAATGGAACTAGATGGTACCCTCGCGCCCACATAAAACTTTAGCTTGATTTTGATGTAATCTAAATCCAATCTAATTTGTCAAATGATTAAGTCTAATTTAAAGTCACGATGAATCAAATTTGAAGTAAGTTTTGTAAAACATTATGTATTATTTTTGAAATTTTTATTTCTAAATGCATATTAATTGTTTATTTATACATTTTAGTTAATTATTTATACATTGTAGCTAACTTAATATTACAATATTCATAATAAAAAGAAAATATCATTAACTCTGTCTCATTTGATAATTAAGGAACTTAATACCCATTTTATTTCATTTAGGTTAAATAAGTAAGATATCCAATGAATTTGGTCATTTTATCATATCTATATACATGCCTTGCGTATTAAAAATACAATTATATGATAGTAATAGATAAAATCTAAAATTTTTTTACTATAATAATAATAATAATAATAATAATAATAATAATAATAATAATAATAATAATAATAATAATAATAATAATGATAATAATACAATTGAATTGTTGACATTACTACAATTTAATCCTGTAATTTTTAGTATCTTATTATGTTTTTCATAGAATATTTAAATTACCTTTGATATACTCCAATTAAACTCAAATTCGGGTAGGGATGTGGATAATGGAGTACAATATGTTCCACTTAATCAAATGTTTGAAAGCCTAATTAGGGCTTTGTTTATTTTACAAAAAAATATTTTCTATATTTTTTTAAATATTTGACATACTTAAAAAAATTGATCAATAAAAAAATATTTTTCTAATAAAAAAAAAGAAAATTAGTCATTTCTAAAAGAGAGTAATTTTTTGGATTTTGATAAACTCATTCAAATAAGAAATAAACATGCATGACACATTCCTTAAAATTTAGGCACTATTTTCAAATATATCCCAACTTTCATTGTATATCAATAAAGTTCCTATTTTTTTTTTTTTTATCAAATTTGTGCTAATCGGACATTTTGGCGAAGGGAGTGTCGAAATTAGCCTCATTGGCAACTATATATATATATATATATATA
>CATIWR010362539.1:0-29521 GCA_949677035.1 Omphalea diandra
TATATATATATGTTGTTTTAATTTTTAAAGTCTCATCTTCTGATCATACTAACGGACAAGAAGTAAATATTTTTCATTAACTTTGTTTTTTTATAATAATAGTTGTATTATTAAAATACTAATTATATACTATTATATTAATATAATATTACTATTATCAATTATTTTATTATAGTAATACTACGTAGTATTTTAATAATGTATAAAGTTAAGCCCCTTTAAGATGAGAAGCGTTTTATTATAAGGAAAATGTTAGGTGTCTCTCGTCATATAAAGCATAACCATCTCTGGAAGCATCTGGATGGAAACAAAATAAAATTCAACATGCCAGTTCAGCCAATGTGCTAGTGATGGCCAGCCCTTGTGTTCTTGTCTTTTGCTCTTGGGCATTCTCGACCCTTCCAGCAGCTGTTCATGGAACTCTATCCATAAATTTATCTGAAAAGACCCTTGTAAACTTTCTTTCATATAGTCTAAGCATCAATAATTTTTTCTTTTTTCTTTTGGGTATAATCACGTAATTTTTGGGGAAACTATAGCTCTAACTAATCTGAATTTGAGTTCGGAAGACCTTTTATAAAAAATAATAATAATAATAAAACTCTTTAAATATTAGTTTTAACTTATCATTTGAGCCAATTAGATATTGATAGTTTGTTATCAATTTTGTTTCACGTATGAGTTTATTGTGATTCTTAACAATATAGAGTTTCATTAAGTGGTAAATATTTTTGTGGCATATTAAAAAAGAACAAAATCACAATTTAAATAGAGAGTAAAACAGAACTTGAATAAGAATCATCTAACTCTAATCCTAACAAATTTGAATAAATGAAAATGATGTGGTAGCTAATAATTCATTTATTTAAAATATAAATATAAATTTTAAATGAATTTAAAAATAAAAATAAATCTACTTGCAATTTTGAATCAATTATTTATCACTTAGGCTCCATTTGTTTTATGAAAAATAATTTATCTATAGAAAATATCTTCTAAATAATATATTTTCTAGTGTTTAAGATACATTATAAAATTATTAATTTTCTTTTGATTTATAAGATTATAATAAAATTTAGACTATAAACACTTTATATTTATATAATTTATTGTTTAATATAAAAAATTTTAGTGGATCTCATCGATCGCTAGCAATTACTATCGATTAGCAATATATGATAATAAATATATGTATTTATATAATTTATTTATTTGGATAAGTATCGAAATCTAAAAAATGATTTTCTTCTTTGAAAAAAAAAAAAAAGTCATTTTTGCTTAAGAACTATTTAGTTTTTCATTGATCAAAAAAATATTTTTTTTTTGTTACTAACTTTTCTAAGTGCGCCAAACATCAAAAAATGCCAAAACTTTTTTGACAAAAAATATTTTCCCTAAAATAAATAAAGCCTTCCTCACAAGATTTCTCATAACATATGGTTTCATTTAATAAATTTATATTTTTAGAAGAAAACAGATGCACACAGAAGATAGAATGGTATAGAAGCAATTCAAAAGCTAAAAAGGCAGCAGAACTATATAAGCCATTTTCCTTTGTAGAAGACATAATTTTATTTTAAATTATGAATAATAATTATTTGATTAATTTAGTTATGACTGACAATCAAATTAATATTTTAATTTTGATTATTTTTTATTTTTTATTTAAATTTAATTCATTAATTATATATTTAAAAGTAAAGAAAAATTCAGTTAATTGAAATTTCAGTTCACTTAGATTTAGTTAATCAAATGTGCACCCTAATTGGAGCAACTACTCCTTTTCCTCTAGCTGACTGAGATTCCAAAGGACAAGGTGTCCATGCATGAATTCTCAAATGCGTGAGACACGGAAGAGACAGATAGAGAGCAAATAGGACCTTTTCTCTTATAGTCACGTAACTCAAAGTAGGGCCTGGCATATAAGCTGTAGCAAAGACTCCAGCAGAAATTTTCTCAGGAAACCCTTCCATTGCAGCAGAAATACTGAGCCCACCCATACTGTGACCGACTATAATCACTCTCTCTTCTGGTGGCAGAGACGTCATCACCTCCATCAATGGCTCAAAATATTCTGAGAATGAACGAAGATCATTCACCTGCTCGGGGTGCACTCCGGATGCAGTCAGGTCTAATGCTGTAACTTTGTGACCAGCTGATTTGAGCACAGCTACCACCTTATACCAACACCATGCTCCATGACAAGCTCCATGGACTAGCACAAAATGTCTCTGCTTCTCTTCCATGTCCTACAACTCTGGTTTTGCTTTCCTTTTTGTTTAGTTGAGTCCTACTACTACAATGCAAATGTAAAAACCTGTGTTCTATAACGTTATTGACAAATAACCAAAACCAGTTATATTACACAAATTCAAGGGCCCTACAATCGTCAATTCCAAAAATGCATCCTTTCTACAGTAGTCTTGATCAGGCAAAATTGTAAATGGTCAGATATAGAAAGAGGCAAAAGCGTGGTCCCTCCATACTTTGATTTGTCCGCCAAATTTTCAAGACTGATGAAGATTACTCCAAAACCTAAGTGATAAAATCGAGTAAAACAAGACACATAATTTTAAATTAACCCCAGAGATGAAAAATAACCCTTCCACTGTAAGAAAACATTTGAAATATAAGACATGAATCGAGTCAACTACATAATCTCACGGGGTAGTTAATGTTTTGTTCTATACTACTCATCCTTCAATCAATATGTCAGATAATTTCATCAAATTTGGTGTACCAAACCAAAGCAAGGAATTTGATATTGTTAGTAAACCATGTTTAACATCCAATATACATTTATTTTCTTTCTTTCTTGTCTTCAGTTGTAGGCAAATAAGATTTTTTTACAAGCAGGCAGAAACACAGCTTTTGTGATTCTGAAACATGACCAAGAAATCAGAGCCAGAGATAACCATCACCTCATAAGCTGGATTATTTTCGATCATCATCATACACACCGTAGATCCTCCTGCATCATAATATATTGGTCACACACAATGTAAACTCAAGGAATGTATCCATATTCATGTTGTACAGCTGCATTACCATGGAGAAGGAAAGGTCTCACTATTGATGTTGCTAGAATGCAAGTCTAGTTAATTTCTATTGACACAGAGAGAGAGAGAGAGAGAGAGAGAGAGTGCTTGTGTTGGGGGAGAAGGGAGCATTCCAACTGTAAAGAAAATTCAACATGATACAATCAAGTTAGACATAATTCATAGCAAGAGAATGAATCTCCATGACAGGCTCCTTGGACTCATGCCTCCGCCTCTCCTCCAATGTCTTATCACCCTAGATTTGCCTTCTGATGAATTTAGTTGAGTCCTAATGTAAAAGTATAATTCAACCCACATAGTTACGGTTCTCTTATTTTAATGAAATGAAGAGTTATGGTTCTCTTATTTTTATGAAATGAAGTTAATTCATCTATACCCGTAACTGTCTCCAGCCGATTCA
Source organism: Omphalea diandra (assembly GCA_949677035.1). Taxonomy (NCBI): domain Eukaryota; kingdom Viridiplantae; phylum Streptophyta; class Magnoliopsida; order Malpighiales; family Euphorbiaceae; genus Omphalea; species Omphalea diandra. Next base: position 3,460 of record CATIWR010362539.1, read on the forward strand.
ACATGCAAAAAGGGCTGCTTGATTGGACTTACAATTGTCAATTCACTGTTTCATATGGCATCTTTGTCACTAGAAATCACAATCTTTGCTGTACGAAAACAATTGCCGGCCACAGATAGGCACAGGGATAACTTCGTCCCTCCAGCAGTGAGCATACTTTCACTTGTCTCACCAATTTTTCTCCTATCCATATGCTCCACATTATCTTCATAAGATGACTGAAGAATATTCCAAGCGCTAAAAATTAAAATGGATGGAATCTTTATAAAGATGTTATGCTGCATAAGCAGAACAAGCAGCCTAATTTCAAATAAGTCTACTATAATTCCAAAAGAATGTTTAAAACAAATAGATAGGATATCAATTACCTTAAAGTCAACCACATAATTTCCTGGGTTGACTAGTTTTTGCTCAAGCTTGAATCAATTTGTCAAATTTTTACAATACTTCAACAGTTCCATAACATTTTTTATTGAAGAATTTGGGAAGTGCTTGAGTGCTCTTTCCAGCCATGTCCTTCTTATGTACTCTGATATATGGTTTGATCTCCATGCAATCAATGCCAATGATGTCTCCAGAATGGTTGACCGCTGACAATAGGATCCTAATTTACCATTCAATCTTAAAGACAAAGATATAAACTCCAATGCAGCCCAAGGTCCTAAACAGTTCCTCCAGTAGAGGAAAAGCCACGATTCTTTTGGGCAAATCATAGCTCTTCAAATTTTGATAAACTGCCAGAAGAAAAAATCAGTATGATGCAATCCATCAATGAGAATTCTAATAGTTAACAAGCAGTATGGTAAAACTCTGTCAAAATGAAATGATAGTTATCAATGAATTTCCCAGTGTCCTCATGGACATTCAACAAAATTGGAATGAGATATGCTTTTCAGAAGCCATTTGATGCAATATTCATGTTGACCAAAGGGAATTGACCACATCCAAGGACATGGGTTAAGCAGAAGCCACATATGGCATAATCCTTCCCACATTAATAAAAAAGAGTTAAAAAGTGAAAATAATTGAGATAATAAAGCCTTAAGTGGTAGCATACAACGCCATGTTTTAATTTGAACAAAAGAATGACAATTGAGAAAAACATACCGTTTCAAGAGAACTTCTAGATTATATGGAAACAATTTTTCCGACCAAGATTTTCAACAGAATCTTTTAATGAAAGCAAACAATTTTTGGCTTCCTTCAACTGCAGCTGTCTAATGGTTTTGCAGTCCTTGTGGCTATACGGAAGGTCTTTCTTGCATTTCTCTTCAAGTGATCAAGGAATACCTTTTAAAGGTAAAGATGATGTCTCAATATGAATATTAGAGCCATCCAAAACTACTTTTCTTTTTTTGAAAGATGAGTGATTTGCAACATTCTCATGTATAGGGAATGTTACAAATAAATGCCATGAATTGCAGACTGTACGCAAACACCTGCAAGAAACATGAAGATAGAAAAATAAGAAAATCACCAGAGTCTTGTACAAAAGGAAGAATGTGAAAAAGAGCCTAACTCAGGTAATGAATCATAACCCTCAGAATGTTTTGATGCACCAAATATCTGTGACAGGCCCATACATTACATCCAGCAATGCAACCACCAACTACTTAAGAACAAGATAGGTTGAAACTTTAGCATTCACTGTTAAGGACAAGGATTAGCATGTTCTAAAAGCAACAAGAAGACATACCTTAAAAGATATTCTGCACGACTAATTCCTGTATCTTTAGAAATAAGGTAATCAAGAAGCACACAAGTAATTTACGGGAAAAAGTTTGATCATCAAGCAGCAATTAACAATACTGAAAAAATGATGATGATGTTTATTTTTCATTATTCTGTATGTCAGGAGAGAATTGGCTGCATGCTGGTGTTTGGGGGTTTCTAAACATCAAATCTTCTGAAGTTAAAAGACTTGCCTCTGCAAGGAATAGATGAAACAGGTATACTGGATTGGAAACACTCAAAACATGAAAAAGAATATCTTCTTTGACATCTTCAAGTATCCATTTTTCTCCATTCAACCAGCATACAATGCAACATTATGAGTAGGCACCGAAACCAATTTATTTTAAAGTTAACAACGGCTATAAAGCAAACATGAATTTCCAGTGTGCTTACTGTTGCTCTAAACAGGAATGTAAGCTAAGCAGTTGCAAAAGCACCTTAAATAAGACATAATCCTGTAAATTAAGGAAACAAATAAATGAAACATAGAAGGTCCAATGAGTTATGTTATATGAGAAAATACTTAACTCTAGTTAATTAGCATCTAAAGCAAGTCCAGTTTAAGTGGCTGAATATATATCAAGAAGAAATCAACCTTAAACATGGATATTTTTGAAAGAGTGACTTCAACAGAATTAGCATGATACATAAGGACGATGAGATGGATACATGAAAATAAAAGGAAGGATTAGATAAACAATGAAGTTCTAGGAAGGTGAAAGTGACATATGTTAAATGCACCATTATAAAGAGGGGGTGATTGAGATGGTTTGCGTTCATTGTGGACCATCAAATGCAACAATTGAAAAGGTCAAGCACGTTGAAATTGTGAGAGAAGAAAAAATGAGCATCGACATAGGGTGGCATATGATGCAGTCATACATATAGTCTCAACAAACCTCATGCATATATAGCTGGAGGAAAGATAAGGCAAAACCCATGCACTTTTCCAAATACATGTCACAGTCCACAAACATATCAGTTGGAAGATGCCTCTGAAGCCATTTGGAACTCTCTAAGAAACCTTTCTTTCTACCACAACACTCCATGTCTAAGATTGAAGTCAAGCAAGAGTTATGAATTCCACATGCACATGCTTGCTAGTGTCCCTCGTCAAGTTGATCAGACCAAAGCAACATTTAATGAATAGAAGAATATCCCACCTTTGTAAGTGATAAGAATTGATTCTATGTGCTTCTCCATCAGAAAGACTTAAAAAAAATGGAGATCCTTCAAGGCATTCTTTCTGACCAAACTCAAGGTCGTTTACAGATTTCCATAAGAGTTAATCATGAAGAAGTTGCAACCATGAAATGAGAGTGGAGCAACCTAGACAAGTCTGGTAACTAAGCCTCAGCATCAACATCTGCAAAACATGTTTCTGTTGGTGTAAATGTAATTTCAATGGCTCTATAAATATCATAAAATATAGTTGTGGGATCAGTAATCACTTTACATGGTAGATTTTGATATACATATGCAATATCACAGTAATGATACACTAAAGGCTCCTAACAAACCAATTAAAGTGCACTAGAAAATACATCAAATTAAGTGTGAATAGAGAGGAGAATTTTCCACATTTTGCTTATTATCAAAACAAGTTAATATGGTTGTCCAAAGAAATATATCTGAAGACTATCATCCATCTTCAGAAACTGAAGCAGATTCTTGCCAACACTTTATGTTTGAAGTAATGAGAGGTGTACCTGTTCACATGATTCCCTTGCTTGCAAAGGCACCAATATAAAAGTTTAGGCACAAAACTGGTAATTATGGAAAGAACTGCATGGCGATCCTCAGAACCAAGATTAGCTTCCTCCGCATAGCTCTGCTCAACCAAGGAACATAGGAACTGAACAAAATTCCCTAGAAACACAACATTATTCTCCATCTTTCCCACATCGCTGACAGATAAATCACTCATACAATGACTATTCGGAGAATCTCTTTCCTTCTTGTCACTATTTTGACCAACATGTATCTCATCCTGGATATCCCAAGGCACATGTGAAAGAAAAGCACTAACAGAACCCAAGTATGCTTCACGAAGTTGATCATCATCCTCTTGTTTCAGATACTTTAATATGTTGCGTAAAACTTGAAAAATTGCAGCTGTTGTAGACCAATTAGCATTTTCTAGTCTAGATTTTAAGACAACAAAACTGGGTGAATCAAATTTCGAGTCCCCAGCTCCATTTGTTGAAGGTTCTAGACAATGCGACAACATATTTGCAATTGACAGTTTCAGACAAATAAACAATGAATGAATGAATGAAATAATACCAGTCATTTTTCTGCAAAACATGTACACGTAAAACAATAAAATACTGAATCATGTTATATAAACAACTAAACATTGTGCAACCAGATATTAACTTACACATGCAGCCACAAACTTTGAAATCACCACAAGAATAGTGCCCACCAAATGCTGTACAAATTGACTGTCAAAAGTTAGAAGAATTATCTGTCCACCCAAAGAACATAGAAGTCAATTTTCCAAGACTAGGAAAAGAGTGCCAACCGGTCATTCAACTTCAACACAATAACAGATTCAAGAGTAAGAAAATGTACTATATAAAATAGATTGCTGAGTAAACATGGAATATGTACATGCATATAAATCTCCCATATTTGCTACGACATCTCTAATATGCTTATAGCATGTTTGGCATCACTATTACTAAGAGCAACTTTTGGGCAAAAGATTAGAAGAAATCATCTTTACTAATTGATAAAAGATTTTCCAACATGATTTTTGTGAGCCAAAAGTTATTTTGAAAAAGATCATATTTGAAACTTTTTCAAAAAGCCATGGACTTAGATTGATAAGGTAAGTACGCACTTTCATAAATAGCTAAAAACTATCTCCACTACTTCAAAACACTGTAGTTTAACCAATAAGTAAAAGCTTTTTGCAATAGCAATGCTAAGCATGCTCTCAAAAGACAAATAATCCAAATACTTGGGCAACGAATTCGTATATTGACTCAAACTAACAGAAATAGCCTACAACATCCACTCTCCTTGTAATTTTAACACTAAAAATTACTCTTTGAAAGAATTTACCAAGTCAGCCAAGATTTTTGTCAAACAGTTATGGTCCTCATGATGGATCTCCGATCTGTCAGAGTATTCCTCGCCACAATCGGATTCCCTCGCCAATTCCCGCTCAACAATCACACTTAATTTTTTTAAAAAAAACCAAAACAAAATTCAATTTCAAACCCAATTCAAATTTCATTTCGAAGAAACTTACTTTATCTGAATCGCAATCAATTTCCGGATGCATGAGCTGAATTTGTCTGAAAACCTCAGATAGGGCGATTAGAATATCTTTCTCCTTGTCTTTGGTTAAGGAAATCACTCCTGGTTCCTGCAGATCCAGAAGAAAGCTAACGTCTTTTAACTGATTACATTGCTTTCAAAAGCAAAACCATAAAAGAAACAGATTTTTAAAGATACTTAACGGTGTACGAGTCGATCAGATAACAAAGGCGAGGCAATTTTGAAGCAAGCGTCATTTTGATTTTTCCTGCTTCTGATAATTGCCGCGAATTTTCTTTGTTTTTTTTTTTTTTTTTTCAACCTTGTGCTTGGATTGAGGCCTATCGGACAATGGAAGTCGGCAAATGAGTCGGGTGGCTTGATATAACAATTTCCTGCTTAAAATTAAAAATTTAAGTATTTATTTTTCAAATTTTATTTGATAATTATATTTAACCATTACTAAAAAAATTTAGTTTAGTTATAATTCTTTTAAAATAATAAATTAAAATTTTTAATTTAAAATTGTCATTTAACAGGTTTATTCGATATATATTAAAAAATATTTTTATTAATACGACATATATACTCTTAATTTAATAAATTTTCTTTTAAAAAATAAAATTAAGTTCATATCTATTCAATAACATGACTATCAAATAGATTAATTAGATTTAACTCTTAATTTTCAGTTTATACAAAACAATTATATAATTAAAAACTTTTAGCATTTAAATCATTTAATACTTAAAATTCAGTTTTTAAATTTTCAACACTTAATTTTTAGTTTTACCAAACATTATATTCTATAGGGCCATTTCTAGTAGGGGAATGAATTGAGGAGATAAATTTCAAAAATAAATTTAAGATATTTGAATAAGTTATTGAGTTAAGTAACTTATAAAACTCACCAATATTTTAAGTATTTTGTCAAGTTGAATTTTTAATTTTTAATTTTATAATTAAACCAAATTTGAATATGATAATATTTGATTTAATTTGACTCCATTATAGTTTTAATTAAGAAAATTAGTGGACACTATTTACAAACTATTTAAAATTAATTTAATTCATAGAGTGCTAATTCAATCAAATTTAAGCTTGAGTTACTTAAATAGTTGGAAAATTGAGTTTGAGTAGTATAATATTTAATTAAAGCTCACAAGATGAATATAACTTTTAATAGTTTGTGATTATATATTTTATACTTTAATATATTTGAATAAATAATTAAATTGAGTTTAATCAATCTCAATATAACAAACTATTCAAACTATTATTTTAGATTATAAAAAATTTTATTAATCAAATCAAACCAAGTTAATCTCAAACTTAAAAATAAAAACTCAATTAAATTTAAAATTTAAAATTTTATAATCAAATCGAGTTCAAATATGATGATATTTCAACTCAATTAATTATATATTTTTGGATCAATTATAATTCACTTATAAGTCTCTATATAATATACTCAAATAAATTTGTAAATTTAAAATAAAAAATAAATCAAATTTTGAGTTTTAGATCAAAATTTTGAGATTTTTCTTGAGAAAATATACTTAAGTTTTAATATTTTCAATATCCTTATTCAAAATGAAGTTAGAGTCTAATAAATCAAATCTAAATTATTTATGTTTTATACAAAAAATAAATAAATATGTTGTATTTGATATAATGTAATAAAATGTAATGTGACATTTTAGTTTAATAATTATATTAAGTTTGTATTTTATCTAGGGATGCATATGAGAAAAATATGACTTAGAAGATTGAGAGTATCCAGAACAAAAAAATAATTGTTGATTTTTTACTAATTTCGAACTAGTATGCAATTGGAATGATACTGAATCTCATATGATATTATAATAAATAACATGAATTAATTAATATGTCTTGTTAAAAATGTAATGGATACATAAATTTATTATTTAATAAGTTAAATAATAATAAATAGATGTGGATCAATTTACAAACGATAAAATCAAATTTTATATACACTAAAAAATAATTCAAATTAAATTGCATGTTAATGAACTAAGAATGACTTTTATTGTCTATGGATTAATTTATGAATAATAAAAAATATTAGTGAGTTAAATGATTGAATTTGCAATTATTTTGAGCTATGAAATTTCTTGTTTAATTTAAATAATTAAGTTATTACTTATATTTTTATTTTATATTATATTTGTGTATTTTTTAATACTTGGAAATACTTTTTTATATAGCAAAAATATTTATAGATTTTCATATTTTAGAAATTTTATATTATAAGAATTTAGAGTTTATTTTTTAACTAAATTAAAATTTAGAATTGAATACATATTTAGAATTTATTTTATAATCATCCCCATTTTAAAATAATTGAATCCTTGAATATTCATTTCTAACCTTTTTTAATTTTTCAAACGAGACGATTTTGGATTTTTTTTAAATGAAACGATTCCAAAACTTTTTCCGCAAATTTTAAATCATTATGAATATCATTATTCAAACTGTAAACAATCTAATACTCAAACTGTAAACAATTTAATTTCATTAAATTCTATTATGATTGACTATATTAGATTGAATAATTAAATTAAACTGAATAAAAAATGAAATCTCTAATTTAAATAATTAAATATCTAAATTGAACCATACTAATTTTTTAACTGAGACCATATAGAAGATTTTATATTACCTAGACTAAGAACCAGATCAACCATATTGTAATCGTCTCAAACAAAAAAAAAAACTGAATATATATAAACACACACTAAATAAATATTTTAATTATTGGTTTGACTATTTAATTCAATCAATTAGTATATGCTACTAATAATATATATTAATAATTACTATTTTAATAATTAATAATTAGATTATTTATTAATTTTTAATTATATGTTAATAGTAAACATTAAAAATGATTTTAATGTAACAATTAATATGTAAGTTATTAATTATTATTTGTTAAATAATTACTTATTTATTTTAGTTCTAAATGATTAAAATCATTAATATAAAATTTTATTTTATTTTGGTTTATAAAGATTAAAATAAAAAATTTAATTTTAATAAATTAAAATAACTAAATATCTAAACTTGTGTCAAACCGAACTTAACCATCCTAAAAGATCTAAAAAATTAAATTGAATAATCTCGAATTTATATAAAATCGAATAAAAAATTTAAAAGGATATCGATTATCAATTTTTAAAATCCTTAAAATTTTGATTTGATTTCAAAAATTTATAGACATCCAACTTTAACCGAACTATGCTCACCATTAATTAATTATATCTTACCAAAATTATTCTGAATCTTAAGTTAAGGACGGGTAGCCATCAGCCATATTTGAGTCTTTAAAACGGTGCGTATTTGGGGTCTTTGAAATACGGTTCATATCGGCGGGCGAAATCTGGAGCCTGAAATCAGGTCGTTAAATGTCCACCTTGAAGACACTAAGACGAAAATGCACCAGAGTCACCTCTCTTAAGAAAGCGCGTCAAATCCACGCTCTCATCTTAACCACCACAGCCTCCTCTAGCTATGCACAATCGCCGTACCTAACCAACAACCTCATCGATATGTATGCGCACTGCAGTTCTTTATTTTATGCGCAACAGCTGTTTGACAAAATGCCTCAAAGAAACACTATTTCCTATAACGCTCTCATTGCAGCGTATTTAAGAGATACTAATTATGAAATTTTGAGTTTCAAATTGTTTCTGAATATGGGTGTTCGGGGACTGCAGCTTAATGGAGCTATTGTCACAAGCTTACTGCGAGTGTGTTACTCGCTTGAGGATTGGCTTTTCGGGTCAGTTGCTTCATGCTTAGATTGTGAAATTGGGGTTCGTGAATGATGTTAGTGTTCAGAAAACATTACTTGGGATGTATTCAAATTGTGGGGATTTGGAGTCGGCTAGTAAGGTTTTTGGGTGTGTAGTGGAGAAGGATGTTGTTTGTTGGAACTCAATGATATTTGGTAAGTTGAAGAATGGGAGAATAGAGGAAGTTCTTCATTTATTTGGTTCACTGGTGAGGTATGGTGTCATACCTACCCAGTTTATGTGTTTGATGGTATTGAATGCTTGTAGTAAATTGGGAAATCATAGTTGTGGAAGAGTAGTTCATGCCCAGGTCATTGTTTTGAATGTAGTAGTTGATTCGGCTCTCCAAAGTGCATTGCTTGACATGTACTGTGGTTGTGGTGACACCAAAACTGCATTTGGGGTCTTTGGCAGAATTGAGAACCCAAGTTTAGTGGCATGGAATTCAATGATATCCCGTTGTGCAAAAAATGGAGAGGGAGGTAAAGGTATGGACCTGTTTGTTAAGTTACTTGGAGTGTCTACTTCTAGACCAGATGAACATACTTTTACGGCAGTCATTTCTGCAACCGATAAACTCCCAGCTACTGATTATGGGCAACCTCTTCATGCCCAAGTTATAAAAGCATGAAAGAGAAGGATGCTGTTCCATGGACAGAAATGATTATGGGTCATTGTAGATTGGGTGATGGTGAAAGTGCAATAAAATTATTCTGCAAGATGTGTAAGGAAGGTCATAAGAGTGATAGTTTTGCTATTAGTGGAGCTCCGAGTGCTTGTGCTGACCTTGCAACTTTGAAGCAGGGACAGATGATTCATACCCAGGCTATTAAAACAGGATGTGACACTGAAATGCCTGTTTATGGAAGTCTTGTAGACATGTATGCTAAAAATGGTAATCTTCAAGCAGCACAGTTGATATTTTCCCAAGTTTGCCACCCTGATTTGAAGTGCTGGAATTCAATGATTGGTGGATACAGTTACTATGGAATGGCACAGGAAGCAATGATGCTCTTTGGTGAGGTCTTAGATCATGGTCTAAGACCAGACCAAGTAACATTTTTTAATCTATTGTCCGCATGCAACCATGGTGGCTTGGTTGAATGGGGGGAAGTTTTTGTGAAATTATATGAAGAAAAATGGCATTACACCTGGTCCTAGGCACTATAGTTGCATGGTAAGTTTATTAAGCTGAGCAGGATTGCTGGATGAGGCAGAAGAACTTATTACAGAATCAACCTATAACGAAGAGCATTTGAAACTATGGAGAACTTTGTTAAGCTCTTGTGTAAACAAAAGGAATTTGAAAATAGGAGTTCATGCAGCAGAACAAGTGTTAAGATTAAACCCATAAGATAGTGCAACACTTATTTTGCTTTCAAATCTTTATGCTGTTGCAGGGAGATGGGATGCTGTTGCAGAAATGCGAAGAAAGATAAGAGGATTGATGTTGGAAGAAGACCCTGGAATAAGCTGGATAGAGGCCAAGAATGATATTCATGTGTTCTCTTCTGACGACCAATCAAACCCAGTGATTGATAAAGCCCAAGATGAAGTGCATAGACTACAAGGGAACATGATTAAATCCATTGCAGATGAATATGAATTGGATGCAAGGATATATTCTCAGTCTGCATAGGACATCAAGGATATTTAACAAGCAAGAAGCTTAGAATGCTAAAATTGTAGGTTCTTATTCTCCAATGCAGGATGTGAGCATAAGGAAGCCTGCAACTTCGACAGGTTTTGGGGCCAAATCATGGTTAGCTGAGAGATGAACACTGCATCTGCAGCTTCATTGGCTAGAATTAAGGTATTGAACCCTAAACTTTAGCCAATAGCCTAGATATTGAAATCTAGGTTCGATTAGATGACAGTTTTATAGTACTAGCTGCAAGGATATTGGAAGCATGTTTTGCAACCATCCAATCCCAAAATGAATTAAGACTTCATTTTTAGAAAAGTACAATTTTTTTTTTGGTCACTATACTGTTCAATTTATAAGCTAAAATTTCAAGTAAGTTGTACATAATTAAAGGAAAGGAAATTTTCTTGGGGAAACATGCAATGTTGTCTTGTCTTTTTACCGTAGTTTTCTTCCTAATTTCTACACAGGAAGTGTATTAGCATAACTCAAATTAAACAAACTACAATCATAATTAATCATCTTTCATCTATTGCCCTCAACATACAATTTCTTTTGAAAAAGTAAGACAATATTAGAAGCAAATGCATGACATTAATAAGTGATCTATACAAAAGGAAACGTCAAAGTACCAAATACATTCTTAAACTTATTTTCTAGTGACAATGAAAGATAAAATGAACTTTTTCATCAAATTTGCTTATAAAGTTGTATTTCTTTTGTCAAATTTACCTTTGAGCAATGTTTCGCATATCATTATACTCTTATTTAACCCATTTCTATTTATATCTACCACATTTAAATGAACAAACAAAATTATTACTCCACAAAGAAATTATTGTGTTAAAGTGACGTGTTTTTGAGATTTGGAGACCTAAGGATTTTTGGAATTTAAGGAAAACTATATTTTTGTTGAAGTATATCTAAATTCAATTTTCTTAAATATGTTTCCTAATTGTATAATTCTATTGGTTCATCCAACTACAATAAATATAGAGAGAAATGGATTAAATAAAAGTATAATGATGTGCAAAAATACTATTCAAAGACAAATTTGACGAAATAATATAAATTCAAGGATAAATTTGACGAAAAAGTTCATTTTATCATTTATTGTTACTGAATGACAAGTTCAGGGGGCATATTTGGTACTTTAACCCAAAAGAAAACGTAATTGCTGCGCACTGAATGCTAAAAGCATAAAAACTCTCATCAACTAAGGCGCCACCATATCATTGACAACAAAATTCAAATATGAGCGAATTCTACATGTTTGATGCCTGACAGTAGTTTCTTTTCAGACTAATCTAACTCTAAAAACATCATCTACCTAAAATGTATTGTACAATTTTACAGGAACATGAGGCAGATTTTGAAAGCTGTGTTGCAGAAACACACAGAACTTAAAGTTTATTTTCTTGGATTGAACAGAGTATTCAGATCAAATGCAGCCACGATGAAGGCAATATGGGAGCAAAGAATTCAAGTCTTGACATGAAGTTTAAGGGTCCTTGCAGCGACTATCATTTAAGCAGATAAGAAGTTGCCTTCAGTATTTGATCGCCTCAAGCCATGGAGACTAGCGCCGGGCAATTCGAGATTTTGGCCTTGGTTTCTGCAAGAACGAAGAAAAGGAAATGATAAAAGAAATCAGTTCAATGATACAATTATGTATATATATATCAGACACCAACTTAAAACCCACACTGGTAAGTGTTAAACAAATCACATGCATTTCGCTTTTCCTATCCATCTAAATGACAATTTCTGAAGAATGCATAATTGTAGAATCATCTATAATGTAAAAACTTATAGAAGAAAAGGCATAAATCTAACTGAATTTGTCCAAGAAAAAACCCAGAAAGCTGCCAAAAAAAAAAAAATTACTCACAGATGATTGACCAAAGCTAGACCCAGATCCTGTTGCAGCACCTAGAAAAAATATAGAGAAATTATAAGTGCAGAAGCGCAAAGTTGTAAATAGATAGTACATATATGTTAAAGCTTCCCATACAGAAAGCGATAATTTAGAGTAGAAGACAAGTGCTACTAATTAAAATTTATCTATTTGTTTATCATGTCTTCATAATATACATGGAATGCTTTATAAGTCATTCAGTTAAAAACTTCAAGAGATTATTAACATCTCTCTTCAAAATAGTTATGAACTACATGTTACAACATTCACTGCTCAAAGTTACAATGGCTGTGTTGTAAGCAAAGGCATTGACAGGTCACAAAGACGGACACAATATGTACATTTAATAGAATGATATAGAAAAATATTAAGCAAATCAAAACCTACATATCTATGGTCTCTTGTAAGAATGAAAGAAACTTTATCGCCACTGATAAAATAAAATTCTGAGGCATTGCCAAAATTCACGAGCAATGTAACAAAAATCAAATGTACAACCAGGCAATATGCATGAATGTTCAAACATTGTAGCATGAAGACAAAAATAGAAGACAATATACAAGAAGAGAAGCTACCTGATGCAAATGGTGTTGAAAATAGGGTACCTCCAGCAGAAGTGGTAGAGCCAAAAGATGTAGTAAACAAAGAGGGGGATGATGTAGGGCCAACTAACGATGCTGAAGATGAACTAAAAAGTGAAGCTTGTGGGGAAGCACTAGATGATCCAAACAAAGAAGATACTGGAGCAAAGGCTGTTGGTGTTGCAAATAGAGAAGATGCTGCAGTAGAAGGTGTACCAAAAAGAGAGAATCCACTTCCTGAGGAAGCTGATGCTGTTACTGCAGATGTCTGTGGAGCAATTGATGCTCCAGGAGTTGCTGAGCTTGCAAACAATCCAGCAACCTGCGTTGCAGGCTGTGAATTTGCAGGCAAATGCAAAGTTGGATGCACCCGCTTAGCAGCAGCTTCTTGTTTTGCAGTTTCCCGCCGATCAGCCTCAAGAAATGGATCATTCACATCCCCTCGATGGCGCTGATCAGCAAGATAGGCAGTTCTCATAGATTCAATGTACTGATGAATGCTCTCCACCTAAGGAATTAAAAGATTATAGCCTAATCAACATATTTCATGATGTTGTGTGCAATACACTTGTATGTGTATCTTGCTTAAATGAGTCAAACAAAAAACATGGACCTTGACCAAATGAGAGTACCTCGACTAACAATACAAGTAGAAATAATGTATGATACTTGAAGCAGTGTATTATTGTTTTCATGTGGGTGTTTGTTGTATATTCGCAACATTAGAAAGTTCAGACAAATACTTTGGTGTAATGTAAACAAAGGAATATTTTAAGCATTGTCGAGAAGCTTTTAACTGAATTTAGACAAATATCACTGGTTCCATGTAGAAGCCAAAAGAAAACAAAATTTCCGTAAAATATCAACTCTCATGGTTATTGATAGACAAGAATTTGTTTGCACAGGTTAGAAAAGTACCAAAGAAATCCTTTTCACACGTACACTTACTGAGCACAGCCAGCAAACAGACAAAATGTAGGAAGAAAGAGCTGTTATATGATATTTACCAGCCGGAATGCGTTATATTATGAAAAATTGACACTTAAAGAAACATCTTCCTCTACCTTAGAAGCCACATGAACAAAGAAGTCATGCACATTTGACATGACTTTTGGAAGAGACTGCAACAATGAGGATCCAGGGTGGGAAGATTTCTTGTCAGAATCCAAGAGAAGCAGTTGCTCTAACTCTTCAATCCATTGGCGGCATTCACCCAAATATTTCTCAAATCTGACTACAGTTTGCTGTAAAAAAGGTGATGGTTTCTTCGGAAGCCCATTGTAGAAATCAAACACTGGCACAATGGAGGTGGAAGTTGGTTGACCAGTTTGACCTGGTGTTACTGCTGCTCCAGAAGGCTGGGACGGTGCAGTGGCATTTGAAGCACCTCCTGGATTAGGATGAAGGAACCTAGGGCGTAGCATCATGAAAGAACGAACAGCCATCTCCGTGTTTCGCAACATGTCTTTAACATTAAGCATAAGCTCCTGTAATAGAGCTTTCTGTCTTTCCATGGCAGTACTGATCCCCCCAAGCTCCTAAGATGATGGCTTAAAAATATCAACCATACAATTAGATAACCAAATAACCAACCATAATTAGCTACAGAAGATGACTTAGGTAATGCAACAGTATTTTTCTTTTTCAATTAATAAAAGAATAGATATTTTTGCAACATATACACAAATACATGCACACATACGCACTGGATCTTATCTTTTTGTAACAAGTTATGAATCAATTTTGCTGTTGTGGAAAATCCAATACAGATAATTCAATCTCAAGTTGGTTTATTTTCCTGTACAGATCTATAAATTTTTAATTTCCTTACACCAAATAAATCTTATCACAGATTCCATGCAAAAACAAAAAATATCAAGTTCAATATCAAATTGTATATCCATGTGAAGACTGTAAAGATTTAACATTAGAACCTGAACAATATGGCCCGCATCAAGCTCAAAACCTTCATTGGATACTGAGGAATCATAAAGGCGACCACATTGATCTAGCCTCTGGCTCTCATCCCTGTACTCCAATATGCGCTCCCTACACACACGAAAATACTAGAGATTCTCAAAAAACCATCAAGTTGTCATATTCAATATTCAAACCCAACCATCACAATAAATACCAAAGACAGTTAACTTTCCACTCAAATTGAAAACCAAAATCCATAGACCAAATTGAGGTGATTCGAACAGAATAACCTTAAATTAAATAAAACCCAAAGCAATACAACAGACTCCAGTTAAGCTTCTTGAAAATCAGTGCGGTAAAACGTAAAAACGAGTCCAAGACTAGACTGATTATGAATATGATCAAGTCAACCAACTTAAAGCACCATTAGCTAGTTATTTAATGAAGAAATAAAATCAAAATCTTGAATTCTATAGTAATTTGCTATAATAAAAAATCAAAATTTTCAACTTCTACCCTGCCCAAGAAAGGAAATTTACACGTTTGGTATATTCTCCCTCTTCTCTTCATTGCGTACATTTTCGAATGAACCACAAAACCCAAAACCAACTCACAAAAAGCAAAATCCTTGTAAAAACCAAAATCCACAGACCAAATTATGGTGGTGCAAGCAGAATAACCCTAAATTAAATAAAACGCAAACCAATAAAGTGAACTGTAACAAACAATAGAACTTGTTAAACTACTCCATCTTTACGAATACTAACCAAAGTAACCAACTCCAAACTCCATTCACTAGCTAATAAATCAAGAAACAAAGTCAAAATCTTGAATTCTTAGTAATCACTAACTAAATAGAAAAAGGAAAAACTTTCAACTTTACCCACACCAAGAACTCAAATTTACTCATCTACCATAGAAACCCAAAACAAAAAATGACAAAAAGAAAAGAACCCAAAAGAAACACACTCGATCTGGAGCAAAATTTTCTGGGAATCCGGGTGAAGATCCGCCCACTCGGTGCTGTAATTCGCTGGCGCCTTATCATTGGTGAAAAGATACAACTGCTGCTGCTGCTGCTGTTGAAATTGTTGTGGAAATTGCTGCTGTTGCTGAGAAAACAGGGAGCTGCTTTGTTGAAATGACTGAGGCTGAGATGGGAACAGTGACTGTTGCGGAGTTGAAAATGGAGAAAACGACATTTGCTTTTTTTGGTTCCATGGGTTTTGGTTGGGCATTTGGGGGTTTTAGGGATTTTAAAAACCCTAGTAGAGACGGACAGTCTTCAAATAGAGAAGAAATAAAAGACCCCTATTTTGCTTTGTGATAATTATTTACAGTTGTAGTCCACCTTCTTTCTCTATTTTGCAAATCAGTCCATTTCTTCATGCGCTAAATTAGATTACTTTTTCTCTTTTCTTCAAGGTACTCTTTAGCTAAGGTTGGTTTCAGAAATGGAAACAAAATGCAACCCTAAAAATAAATTTTATTTTTTTCATTTATTTAAAAAAATTAAATTTTTTATAATATTTTATATGAATATAGCTTGAATTTTTTTTATTGAAATGTCTCTCAATTAAAATACAATAAGTATATATGATTATCATTAAATTTTTCATCAAGGTTTTAAGATTCTTTGCATTTATTTTATTATTGAAATGTCTCTCAATTTAAATATAATATATATAATTATCATTAAATTTTTCATCAAGGTATTAAGATTCTTTGAATTTACATTATTATTATTATTATTATTTCATTCAGATATTTAATTTTATTAAATTTTGATGTTTATTTATAGAAAATTTAGATTATTTTTTGAAACTTTTTTAAAGAAAACTATAAAATAAAATATCATGTTCACATATAAAAAATTTTAAATAAAATTTGTTTTAATTTTTTGATATATAACCAATACATGAAAAATAACTTTAAATTGTTTTTTATTTTTATTTAAAATCAAGCAAAAATATAGAAAAACAAGAAAACAATCCTTCTGATTTTAATATAATAGTTGGTCGAATTCAAATCTCTATCTATATATATTTTTTTAATTTTTAATTTATTTTATTTATGTTTGGATTACTTTTTTGTTTTTTAATTTTATATTTGAATATTATTTTTTATTTTGAGTTTCATATACTAGTCTTCATTATAGCTCTTTTATATATAAAAATATAATTTCTTATTGTTTGAATTATATTCACTTTATAATATTTTTTGAAAAATATTTCATAATATTTCCATTTAAAAAATTTAATAACATTAATGATATAAATTTTGAAATACATGGGTAAAACTTATTATACAAAAATATCATAATTATATTTTTCATATTTTTACTTTTAATTTGATATTATTTTATTAAATTATTAACAAAGATAATAATAATAATAATAATAATAGAATTGACATGAATATTATTTTATAATTTTTAAATAGAAAATAATTTTTTTACTTTAATAAATAAATATGTTTTTCAATAAAAATTATTTTTCATGAAAAATATCTTCTAAATTTTATTTCTACAAGTAAACAGATATTTGATATTGCAAATCCTAACGCAAAGTGGTTCGTATTTCTACACCTAAAGAATGTAAGTAGATGAATTGCGTGGGTTTTTGGCACTTATATTTTACTGTGTTAATTCTCATTATTAGTAGTTGATTTGACGGATTAAAATTCTTCAAATTTCTAGCATAGAAAAAAAACAGAAAGAAATGTGTTGACAAAGTAAGGAAATAACTCTATTTAGGACAATTTATTTATAATCAAAATTTGATTGCAATGATTAAATTAATTTTATTTAATAAAATCACTTAATATAATTATTATTTCAATTAATATAATCAGGATAATTTAAGGATCCTAATTCGCCAAACCATAAAGCAGCAATTACTATTTGTCTACTTGCTTCATAATTATATAATTGAAATTAAAATATAATATTTGTATTATTTGTTTATGGATCTTATTTAATTTTAAGATCCTTAATTTGATCAAATTATATTATTCAAAATAATAATCATGTTTAAATGATCTAATTAAATAGAATTAATTTTTAATGATCAAAATAAAACCTATTTACATAAATTCATCAATCACAAAATTTGCTTTCCTTAGATTTTAGACTAATTAATATCAATTTTTAAAGTTTGTTTATGTTTTCTTTCATTCTGTCCTTTCTAGAATGATTTTATAAGATTATTAAATTTTTATCTTCAGATACCAACTTTAATGTTATTGCATGTATTTGCATTTTGGAAAGTGAATTTTTATTTTTTATTAAATTCTAAAAGATGATTAATGTAGTTTGCTTTGCCTTATATTCATAATTTCAGATCATCAAATTTTGTAATTATTTTTTTGTTTATAATCACAATAACACTAATTTGACTTGAAGCAATTAATTATTGTATATTTTATTTTAAGTCTATAAGCTGTTTAATATTACCAGAACTAATCAAGTTTCCCATCTTCAACAAAAGTTAATTCAAAATAATCATAAAGAATCAGATATCAAGTAATTAAAATTTTATTATATTAAAAATTTTATAATAGAGTAATAACTTCCATAATGTTTTAAGCAATATCGTAACTAATAAATGCATGTGACAAAGAGAAAAATAAAATAAAATTAGAATTTTACTTTCATTTAGAGAAAAATAAACAATTCTTATTAAAAAATTAATAGGGTTGAAAAAGAATTTAAATGAAATTACTAATGAAATTTAAAACTATGAAAACTTAGCTCATATTTGTATAGATTTTAAATTTATAAGAAAATACTAAATTAAGAAATTTAGTTACAAGTTATTTTTATTAATGTTAAAAAAGTAATTGTATGGTTGAAAACTTTTATATACAAAAGAATGAAAATAAAAAACTTTAATGTGTTAGAAAAATTAAATCACATCCAACATGTTATAAATCAGTATATTCATAAATAAATAGTCAAGATGCATAAAGGAAATAAAAATTCTTTCTTCATTTATCATCTATTATTTCATTTTCAATTTGATTCATTGCATTTTTATTTTTAATTATCAAGTTATTGACATATTTCATGTTGTTAGACTCATCGGCTCATAAAGAATAATTATTTCATATTGTTAGACTTTTTTCTCACATGCAATTACTGGCAATTGATTTATTCTTTTTATATTTACATATTGTCGATCCATCATACATTATATTATGAATTTCTTTCTTTTATATATAGACAAGATGCCAAACATTGCATCCGCCCACCTCGGTGGAAGTGAGATTTTCCTCTTGGGTGATTCCCACGTCATGAAGCATGTAACGAGACTAACCAATCGTTTCCACCAGGAAGCTCAAAGGTGTGACTCCATGAAGCAATACAGCATCATATAGAAAGTCCATTATTGATTTAACATTCACATATTGGAAGAAAATTTTTAATTAATTAAACAAGTCAATTAAAATGACACACTTCCCACTTTAGAGGCTCCATTAATTCTCTCTTGAGTTGATCCCTTCATGTGATCATGTTCTGTCTATATATAAAGGACTTTATGCATGGAAGAGAGAGAGAGGGAGATACTTAAGGCGTATTTATGTATATAAAGTGGTTTTTCAAGGAGGGCTGACATGGGTTTATGGTATATTCCATCTCTTGCACACTGGACCAGAAATTAGGTTCTGCTTGGTGTGCATGGGATGGAATACATCATTCATCTATGGAGGAATGAAAGCACCAGCAAGCATCTATTTTTCTGTGAAGGCAATACCATGGTATGTGAGAGGTACAAATTGTTCCCCTTTCCTTTAGGGAGGGTTTGGGTGATGTTGCTACTTAATTATGAATAGGTAATAAGTAGTCAAGAATTTTCTTTAAAGAAATTGAAAGTACACAACAAGAGATACACGATTTCCATAAATATAACCATTTTTCTTTTCTAGAGATCTCATATTCAAATCCTGCTTGATTGATAATTCACAACCGTAAAAATAACTCCAATAATACCAAAATAGAAACTTATAGATAAACTTATAGTTCAATTTATATTCCAATGTATTAAAATTTTAATATTCAAATTTATTTCAAAGAAAAAGGAATTTTAAAAAGCCTACAGGGGCTTAATTTTAAGTACAAAGTTCATGTGTATAAATAAGGGAAAAGAGTTTACAACTTAATCACGCTAGAAACTAGCTAGGAATTAAGCAACCTAGCCACCTTTTAGCTTGCCTGCTATAATATTACCTCAGAAATTAACAGCGTGGTGTCATATCAGGATGAAAAAGTCCATAATTTTGCTCAGTCCCTGCAGGTTTAAGATTTTCATTAAATATAAAAAATATGGAAGATTCAAGAACTTTTCCTGGCCTCTTTGGCTTCCCAACATTTGTCTTCAATCGGCCAACCGCATTATTATTATATGTTTGTGCATTAATAATAGTTGCTTCTTTTGCCGCTGCCGATGGCCATCCTGTTTCACTAATAACAATTTGAACATCAACAGCACCTGACTTCTCTAGTGCTGCATAAAATGCATCAACTGATGCATCTAACAGATTTTATATCCTAGCGGTCCATCCTGCACGACTACATCAGTTGTGTTGATCAGAGCATAGTCTAGCCTAATATTAACAGGATCGCTGTTATGCGCAAAAAAATGGATAGGTATTCAATAATGAAGGGTACTTGTTAGTCTGCGGGTATTGGACTATAGGCACCATAAAAGGTGCTGCTTCAGGAGACCAAGCTCCTGCAGATGGAGGAAAAGATCTTCCTAGCACCATTTGGAAAACAGCCGTCGACACAGGAATGTTTATCAGGTTGGCAGCAGTTAGCGCCGTTTGGAGGGCTTAGGAAGAACAAAGGGCGCTAGATTACCGGGAATAGGCTCATTTCCGACACATGCATCGAAAAGTTATGGTTGGCGCGAATGGGACGACATTAGTTTGTACCCAAGTTGCGGCAAATGTAGAATCATTAGCTATAGTTGGAAGATCATTGTTTACAACTTCTAGTATGACTTGTATTCCTGCGTTTTGCAGTGCATTTAGTACATCAGGGTTAGGATCGAATACGCTAACTCCTTGAATGTTCTTTGATTTTATCAGACTTATCACTTGATCTGGGGGCGGAAGATTGCCTGCCATAATTAACACCAACATTTTGAGCTCCTGCATATATATAAGGCACCAATAAATTAAGTTAATCATATTTGTTAGTTCAATTAAATCAATACTGAAGTAAACAACTTCACACTCAGAAGTAACTGCAGGTGGTGGCAATGGATTCAATATACTTAAATCTCGGTGTGAGGTTAAATAAGGATAATAGTAATAATAATAACAGCATACCAGCTAAGTCATGAAACTCAATAGTGCAAAGCAAGAAAGCTGCTAAAGTGCAAAAGAATATATGGTCCATGGAGGTTCGAGAATGTTGATAATGATTGGTATGATATTGGCAATACAATGACCTAATTTTATAGATTATGAGTTGGTTATTTTGGAAGTATATCCTGCTCCGCATGCTGAATTTTGGAAGAAAATTTTGTTCTTGCCACCCTTTTTTTATTTTTTTGGCATTTAATCCGCTATCCTTTGTAAAATTTTCATATTAATTTCAGGTAAATTAATTAACATTAAAGTACTCTACATAGAACGAATAATTTGTCTCACTCTAATCTTTTTGGTTAGCAATCCAGCAATGATATAAGGCAAATGATTATCCATCGCAAGGTTGACAATTCATGTTGTGTGGTGTTTAATCACATTGTGTCAAGATAGGTGTACAATACAAAAATGTTCAACTCGAACATAATCCATTTAATTAATCGTGTCAAAATTTTCAATTCAAATATAAAAATATTGATGAAACAGTGTACACGACACAATTCATGTTTAATAAATCGTGTCATAATAGATATTAACGTGTTATAACATGAAAATATATGTTTAATTTGGAAACATATAGAAACATTAAAAATATTTATATATTGAAAAAAATAGATACTAGAGATTAAAAAACTAAACAAATATAAACTTGGATTCAAAAATATTTTTTTATATACGAACAAATTTATTCAAATTGTGTTTAAGCGTATATATTATATAATGTATTATATGTTAACTCATTAATCCAATTATATAATCATGTTTAATTGTGTTTATTGCGGCTTAAATGGATCAACCTCTTTAAACTTTTTTTTATTGTGCTATAAACAAGTTAACCTATTTATGATTCAACATGTTTAATTTTGTGTCGTGTTGTGCCGTTCAATTCACTTATTTTGATAAAATTGAGAATTTTTAATAACTGAAATATCATGTGCAATATCTTTTAAATGTATAAAAGGTCAATTTAGTGTCTAAATTTTTTAAGAAGTTCAAATCAATCCAAATAAACTTTACGAGTTCATTCAATACCTAAAATTGAGTTAGTTTAACACCTACAATTAGATTTAAACTATCATAAAATTTAAATTTGAATGTTAAATTAACTCTAAAAGTTAATTTGAATTGATATCAACTTCTTGAAAAAGTTTAAGAGCCAAATTGGGCCTTAATCCATTAAAATTTTTTTATCATGTAGCATTTCAATTACTGAAAATTCTTATTTTACCAAAATAAGTAAATTAAAATAAAAATAATAAGGAAGGTACAGGTCAGTTTTAGGGAATTGTTGTGTGGGATCCCAAACGTCGCCGTACAGATGAAAATGAAGTTGTGGGAGAGATGGGCTTGAATGGAAAGAAGTGGGTCAGAATGTTTGAAAAAACTGAGTAGACGAGGGTCCTGGTATCCAGCCTCACCTAGCCCAATGACTTCCTTGAGCTGTGTGGTGGGTTGGGCAGCCCACGAACAGTCCTGGAATTTGTGGAACTTCTCTACATGAAAAACCCAATATTCATTCTCTTGATGAAGGTTGGCAGAGCCCAAGTTGAACGAGTTAGGGACAGGTTGAAATTTGAAGGATTGTTTTTGGTGGAGAATGTGCGTTCTCGAGGGGGTATAGGTTTGCTGTAGAAGGAGAAATCTATGGCTTCTCTACTTAATTACTCTTCTAATCGTATTGATGTCATTACTAAAGTGGATGGTATTATTCCTTGGCCCCTCACTGGGTTTTACGGTTGCCCAGAAAGAAGTAGGAGGATGGATTCATGGAGGCTTCTCAAATCGTTAAAATCTATTTGTTCCCTGGTGTTGTTTGGGAGATTTTACCGATATCCTCTTGCAATCTGAAAAGAGAAGGCATTTGAAGCATCCAGATTACTTAATTGAAGGTTTTAGAGAAGCAGTGGAATCAGCGGGTTTGAGGGAGTTGGGCATGGTTGGCCATCGTTTCACCTGGGAGAAGAGTCGGGGTTCTCTTTGGGTAGAAGAATACCTGGACTGTGTTTTGGTCTCCTTTTCCTGAGCTGACGCTTTTTCGTCTGCCCGGGTTCTTAATTTAGAGACTATTTCTTCTGATCCTACGGCCATTTTGCTTGATTTGCCTATTGTGTCGATAGTGAGAAGTCATCGCTTTGGATTTGAGAATTCTTGGCTCAAGGAAGGTGATTGCAGGGAGATTGTTGCTAATAGCTGGGCCAATAATGTGGATTGTGATTGTTGCTAATAGCTGGGCCAATAATGTGGATTGTGATATCCAACATAGAATAGCAAAGTGTGGTTCCGATTGGCAGCGTTGGGGAGATGATGAAAGGAAATTCTTTTCGAATAGATTAAATGAGTGCAGGAGACGCATTCATTTGCTTCGTTGGGGAAGGGACTCGAAGACAGAGCAGCTTTTGTTAGAGGATAAGAAGGTTGTGTATTCTTTTAGCTCAACAAGAAGCATATTGGCAACAGAGGGCCAAGCTTTTCTGGTTACAGTCGGAGGATGCTAACACCAAGTGTTTCCATAGATATGCGTTTCACAGAAAGAAGAAGACCATTAATCAATTGAAGGATGATTCAGGAGTCTGGCAATCTTGGGATAGTGGGCTTCCACAATTGATCTTTAGGTATTTTCAGGATTTGTTTATGTCTAGGGGCTGCAATGCTGATGTTATTCTTGAGAAAGTCTCCCCTAAGGTGTCAGTGGTCCAAAACGAGTAGTTATTACGCCCTTGGACTAGTTAGGACATTAAGGATGCCATTTCCTCTATGCATCCTGATAAATCCTCAGGCCCAGATGGTATGAATCCGGCGTTTTATCAACAGTTTTGGGATATTACTGGAGAGCATGTGATTTCTACCTGTATTCACTACCTGAATCATGCCTATCTGCCTAAAAGCTTGAATAATACCTTTATTTTCCTCGTCCCTAAGGTAAAGAGACCAGAGAAAATTACAGACCTTCGGCCTATTGCTCTATGCAACGTGCTGTACAAGGTCACAGCTAAGGCTATAGCCACAGGTTAAAGAGGGTCATCCCTTGTGTTATTGCTGAAAATCAAAGCGCCTTTGTACCAAATAGGCAGATCACGGACTATGTCATGGTCGCTTTTGAGATCAGTCATTATCTTAAGTGTCATAGGCAAGGTAAGAAGGGGTATGCAGCCTTAAAGATTGACATGTCTAACGCTTATGATCGGATCGAGTGAGAGTTCTTGAGATTGATGATGCTTCGGCTTGGGTTTGATAGCAAATGGGTGGAGTTGGTTATGATCTGTGTCACTTCGGTGGAATATATGGTTATTCATATTGGTCACGAGGTGGGACTTATCATTCCACAACGTGGGTTGCGTCGGGGAGACCCACTTTGTCCTTACTTGTTCATCATGTATGCAAAAGGTTTATCCGCTCTTTTATCAGATTTGGAGGTCGGAAGTCTTATCCATGGCTGTAAGGTTGCCCGATCAGCCCCTGTGATCTCCCATTTGTTCTTCGCGGATGACAGCTTTTTATTTTTTGAGGCTAATATGCAGGAATGTGCGGCTATTCGAGATTATTTATCTATTTATGCTGGAGCTTCGGGTCAAATTATGAACTTCCAAAAGTCGTCCATTTCATTTAGCACTAAAGTTGATGCTGACTTGCAAAAAGAAATCTGTGATTTTTTTCAAGTTCCTGCGATTATGGATAATGGGAAATACCTTGGTCTCCCGTCTTTTGTGGGTAGAAATAAGGCTGATAGCTTTGCTTTTGTAAAAGATAAATCTTGGAACCATATTCAAGGCTGAAGGGGAAAATCACTTTCGAGTGCTGGAAAAGAAGTGTTAATTAAAACGGTTGTCAAAGCGATTCCTTCCTACGTGATGAGTGTCTTTCTTCCGACTAAGGGTATGTTTGGATGGGGTGTTTATAATGGAATAAAATGAATTGAATTAGTTTAGAAAAAAATTTTATGTTTGGGTTGGAGGGAATTGAATGGAATGGAAGGGTTTGGTAAACCCTCCAAACCATTAAAATGCAAACACCCCAAATTGGGGTGTTTGTATGGATTTGAAAAAATTAAGCACCAAAATTACATATGTGCCCTTAATTTAATATCATTTTATCTTCTTCCTCGAATACATAATATAAAAATTATAAAAAATTAATTGTTCACATTTTTTGTGAATAAAAATAAAATATAATTTTTAAATAATAACAATAAATTTCTATTTTAATATTAAAAATTTGATAAATAAAAAAATAAAAGAAAATTATATTTGAATGTCACAACATAAAAATTATAAAAAATTAATTGTTCACATTTTTTGTGAATAAAAATAAAATATAATTTTTGAATACTAATAATAAATTTCTATTTTAATATTAAAAATTTGATAAATAAAAAAATAAAAGAAAATTATATATGAATGTATAAGGGTATTTTTGTCAATTTTAAGTTAACATTTCATTCCATTCCAGTGCAAACAAACATAATTAATTTCAAACCATTCATTTTCATTCCTACCATCCCAAACATAAATATAATTTAACACTTTCTTTCCAAACCAAACCAATCAATTTCATTCCATTAATAACCCTTCTATTTCATTATAAACACTTCATCCAAACATACTGTTAATTATGATTGAACCGTCAAATTGTAAAAAATTATTCATTTAATTTTTTTTATTTTATTAATCATATTTATAATTTTTATAAATTTATTTTAAAATATATTGCATACATTTTTTTATTAGATGTATAGAATTTAATTTATAACAAATATTCTAATTATACACAAAATTAAAAAATCAAAATGCAAAACACATCTTTACGC
>CATIWR010362678.1:0-10766 GCA_949677035.1 Omphalea diandra
CTCTCTCTCTCTCTCTCTCTCTCTCTCTCTCTCTCTCTCTCTCTATATATATATATATATATATATATATATATATATAAAAAAACACACACACAAAAAAAAAAAAAAAAAAAAAAATAAATAAAAAAATATTAAAAAAAAAAATAAAATTTATTTTTTTTTTTTAAAAAAATAATAAATTATATTTATTAATAAATTAAAAAAAAAAAATATATAGATATTTATTATATATATATATATATATATATATATATATATATTTGTGTGTGTGTGTGTGTGTGTGTGTGTGTGTGTGTGTGTGTGTGTGTGTGTGTGTCTAGTAGATTATGGCTTCAAACAATACCTTTAACTTGTCACTGCAATTGAGCCTTGAGAATGACAAATTGAATTTGACTAACTTCCTTGACTGGTATAGAAATTTAAAAATTGTTCTTAATCAAGAAAGGATAGAATATGTCCTGTATTAACCTATCCTCTCCAAACTTGATGCTAATGCTCGTAGAGCCCAAAGGGATGCTTATATGAAGAATCTCAATGACTTTGTAAATTTCACTTGCCTTATGCTTTCTAGCATGGAATCAAAAGTTTGAAAGCAACTGATGGAAATGGAGGTCGATGCTATGGCAGTCATCTCAAGGAAATGTTATAAGAGAAGGCCTAAATTGAAAGGTTCAATACAATTAAGCCTTTACTTTTGTGCAAGTTAGTAATTAGTAGCTCAGTCAATCCTTATGTTCTGAAGATAAAGGGACATCTTAAACATTTGTAGAAACTTGGTCTTGTCATTAAGCAAGAGTCAGCTACTAACATCATTCTTTGGACTTTACTTAATGCATATAATGCATTCATTATGAATTATAACATGCATGGTGTGGAGGTAACTATTTATGAATTGCATGGGATGCTTAAGATTACTAAACAAAACATCAAAAAATGACACCAAGGACATTTTGATGATCAATAAAGGAAAAGGTATGAAATGAAAGAAAAGGCAAAGGGAAATAAAAAGGGTCTGAAGGACTTAAAAAAGACCAAGCCTAACCTTAAGCCAAAACCTCTGAAGGAGGAAGCATGCCATTTCTATAATAAGAAATGCCATTGGAAAAGAAATTACAAGCTCTGTCTAGAGGATCTAAAAAAGAAAAGGGATACTTAGGTTACTGCTCCAGGTATTTTTATTTTATTTACTATTAGATGTTGGATGTGGATCTCACATTTGCAACAATTTATAGGGTCTAAAAAAGAGTAGATCTTTGGCCAAGGGTGAGGTGAACCTATGAGTTGTAAATGGGGCAGGAGTTACTACCTTAGTCATAGGAACTTATGAGTTAGCTTTGCCTAGTGGACTTGTTTTGACTTTGAATAATTGTTATTATATACTGCTTTGAGGAGGAACATTATTTATATTTCTTGTTTGGACATGAAAGATTTTGAATATATTGTTTGGAATAATAAATGCTCTATTTCTTGCAATGACATACTTTATGGTCATGCTTATCTATCAAATGGTCAGTATATCTTAAATCTTGAAAACAGTAATATTAAGTCCATTTATAATATTAATACATAAAAAGAAACATAAATCTAATTACCCATATTATAAATATCTCTACCACTATTGTTTGGGCCACATAAATAAAAAACACATATCAAAGCTCCAACAACATGAACTTTTGAATTCATTTGATTTTGATTAATCTGAAATAGGTGAATCTTGTTTATTGGGCAAAATTACTAAAACTCCTTTCGTAAGACATAATGAAAAAGTTAATGATTTTTTAGGCCTAAAACATACTAGTGTATATGGACCATTAAATTCAAATGCTAGAAGAGGTTTTCAATACTTCATTACTTTCATAGATGATTATAACAAATATGGCTATATCTATCTTATGAAGCATAAATTTGAATCTTTTGAAACATTGAAAATTTTCAAAAATGAAGTTCAAAATCAACTTGGTAAGAATATTGAAGTACTTTGATCAAATCGAGGTGGTGAATATTAAACCAAGAATTTATTGATCTGAATGGAGAAATCAAACCTTACTGGATATGGTTTGATTAGTAATGAGTTAGACATATCTTTCAGTCTCTTTTTAGGGGTATTCTTATACAAATAAGACCTTATCTGTATGCTTGATTATATAAGTGCCCAAACTAAATTCAAGAATAAAAACAAGATAGATCTTTAAACCCTAATTAGACCTTTAGAAAACCTATTTCTAGCAACCTAAGTTATAAAGATTTAAAGTGTTTGTTCATTCAAATCCTAAATTAACTAAATCAATTTAAGATTAGAATCCACAAGTTTGTGCAATTATTAAGCCTTCACTCAACAATCTTACTAAGTCCACTCAAGAATTCAATAAAAGAATTTAATCTCATGATATGTTATAAGCAAAAATAGATATGTTATAAGCAAAAATACTCTTAGTTATGTTATTAAAACGAATGGAAGGTGGTCCTTACAAAGTTCTTAAAAAACCTAAAAATCACTTTTTAATTTGGCTTTACAATGCCATAGCTAAATTTCTAACTTTCTAAGCCGTATTTGGAAAAACTATCTCACTCACATAATGAAACTAAAAGAAATAATCCTATTGGCCACTAAGATTTGGCCTAGCTAATTTCTAGCAATAAATACCTTAATCAAAGTTCCTTACAAACTAAACAACTAACTAAAGAATCCTAACTAAAGATAGCAAAGTATTCAACCAATGAGTAAAGTTTCCTTAAAACCTTAAGAAGATAATGCCAACTAAGCATAATCTTAAAGATCTTTGACTTTTATGTCTTTGTATCCTTGCTTTCATGCCTTGGGTCTCTAATTCCATGCTTTGGCTGAATTGAATTGGGCCTTGAAGCTCTCTAAAAGTTAGGGTCCACTGGATTAAGTTAAGTGCTCCTTTTGAAGAGTTTAAGCCTCTATCTTCTTTTAATTGGGCTTCACACAACCTTTGCTCTTTTTAGGCTAAACTAAATGTAATTCCTTATTGCATGAATGCTCCAATTGTCTCATTGAACTTCTCTAGCCTTCCTTTTGTGATTGGGACATGAAGTTGAAGTAGATCCCTTACTAACTTGCCTTGGTCATTTATATCATTCCCTACTTCCTTAAAAGGATTTAACCTCAAATCAATACCTTCATCAAAGTTAAAAGGAGATAAATAAGCAATGTTAAAAGTAGTATTAACATTGTAATCACTAGAGAAAGTCTAACATGTAAGTATTATCATTAACCCTTTCTAAAGCTTGAAAAGATCTATATTCCTTAGGCTTTAACTTACTTTTTCTAAGGTTAGGAAACTTTTTTTTCTCCTAAAGTGTACCTAAACCCAATCACCTGGTTCGAATACAACTTTAACTCTACCCCTATTTGCATTTTTAATTATTTGTTAATTCCTCTTTTTTATATTCAAATGCACCTTCTCATGCAATTGTTTAATAAAATTGGACTTCTTTTTACCTTCCTAATCAACACACAAATTAGAAGTAATAGGGGATAAATCTAAGGGACTCAATGGTATAAATCCATACATAAAATCAAAAAGATAATAACGTATAAAAGAATACACGCTTCTATTATATGCAAATTCTATATGTAGCAAACATTCCTCCTCAGACTTCAAATTCTTTTTTATCAAAATTCTCAAAAGTTGCCCCAGAGTCCTATTTACAACCTCAGTTTGACCATCAGTTTGTGGGTGATAAGAAGTAGAAAATAAAAGTTTATTACCCAATTAACCCATAATGTTTTCCAAAAGAAACTCAAAAATTTTGTATCCCTATCACTAACAATTGTTCTAGGCATACCATGCAACCTCACAATTTCTTTGAAAAATAAATTTGCAATGTTAATGGCATCATTAGTTTTATGACATGCAATAAAGTGTGCCATTTAAAAAAATCTATCAACAACCATAAAAATAAAATCATTACCATGTTTAGACCTAGGTAAACACAAAACAAAGTTTATAGATATATCAATCTAATGTGAACTAGAAATGGGTAATGGCATATAAGGACGATCCGATTTTGACTTAAATTTGGCTTATTTACATGCAATACATCTATCACACACTTTTTGAACATCAATTCACATATTAGGCCAATAAAAATGCTCATGCAATATATTTGACATCTTTTAGACTCCAAAGTGACCATAAGTCCACCCCTATGGGCTTCTCTTACTAGCAATCACATAAAGAACTCCTAGGCATATAAAGTTGTTATCTCTAAATAATTATCCATCATACCTAAAGAATCTTTCAAAGCACCCTTTTCATAATCTGTAAAGAAATCATAAAAATCAGAATCACTAGCATACAAATCCTTGATTTACTTAATACCAAGCAATTTAACATCAAGAATAAAAAGAATAGTATGTGTTCGAGATAATGCATCTGCCACTATATTTTTCTTATCTTATTTATGCCTTATGACATGTGGAAAAGAGTGAATTTAGCATGTCTTTTGTTTAAATTTTGTTATCTTTTAAGGTATTTAAGATATTCATGATCTATATGAATAACAAATCTTTTGGGTTAAAAATAATGTTGCCATGTTTGCAAGGCCCTAACTAAAGCATACATCTCTTTATTATGAGTTAGGTACTTTACTATAGGCCCATTAATTTTCTCACTAAAGTTGGCAATGGGACTTCTTTCTTACATCAAAATAGCTCCAATACCTAAACTTAAACATCACATTCAATTTCAAAGTGTTAGCAAAATTAGGCAAAGCTAATATAGGTGCATTAGTCAATTTAGATTTAGTAAGTCAAAAGCCTTTTGTTGCACCTCCTTCCATTTAAAACCAACACTTTTTTGATAATTTCAATTAAAAGAGTCATAACAGTGCTAAAATCCTTTATAAACCTCTTATAAAAGCTTGTTAAGCCATGAAAAGATTTAACCTCACTTACAATAGATGGAATGGACCATGCCTTGATGAAACTTACCTTTTTTCCATTAACTTTTTTTTCCATCTTTGCTAATAACCAAACCTAAAAAACAAGCTTAGAAATACAAAAAGAATACTTTTTAAAGCTAATATATAATTTTTCTTTTCGCAAAATATCAAAAAATAACCTAACATGCTCTAAATACTCTTCTAAAGAGTTAGAATAAATAAGAATATCATCAAAATAAACTATTATAAACTTACTTAAGTATGCACACATGATATGGTTCATCAATTTCATAAAAGTATTAGGGGCATTAGTTAGCCTAAAAAGCATAACTAACCATTCATACAATCCATATTTAGTTTTAAAAGCTATTTTCCATTAATCCTTTTCATGCATTCTAATTTGATGATAGCCACTTTTCAAATCAATTTTAAAAAACATGCATGACCATGCAATTCATTTAACATGTCATCTAACCTAAGAATCGGATGCCTATATTTAATTATTATATTGTTAATTGCCCTACTATCTATGCACATACGCTAATAACCATCCTTTTTAGGTACAAGTAAAATAAATACAACATATAAACTCATACTTTAACTTACCAAACCTTTATCTATAAGTTCTTCTACTTGCCTTTGAAGCTTATTTGTCTCCTCAAGGTTACTTCTACAGGGATTTGTGAGATAGGAATAAAGTCTATTTGATGTTGTATACCTCTTAAAGGTGGCAATCCTTTAGGCATTTCTTTGGAAAATAAATTTGAAAAGTCATGCAATAAGAAAACAAAAGAACTAGGAAGAAAATTTGTTAGATCAAAAGAAAAACATGTTAGTCGCAAATCTTTATACAAAAGCATAGCATGGGTATTTTGGCTAGCAAGGCTTTCCTCACATCACTCTCTTTAGCATAAAAAAAATTCTTTTCATACCCTTTTCTTTTGCATGCCCCCTGTCTTTTCTTTTACGGATCCACTCTATCCTTTTCTTTTTCCACTCTTTACTTAAATCTTTTTTTGGTTTTCTTGTAACTTTCCTTTTGTTGCATTAATTTTTCTTTTTTCTTTGTTAAATGTGCTCCATCTCTCTCTCTCTCATTATTTATTAGCCTTCATAATAAAAACTAAAAAACAATATACATGCCTCTAAAATTAAACTCATATGTATTAGAGAACCTATCATGTTTGGCTCACCTATTAAATTGCCATGGTCAATCTAAAAGTAGATGCCTAGCTTAAATTTGAATAACATCACAAAGCACCTCATCCTTATATCTACCAATGGAAAATGACATCATGACTTGGTTAGTTACTTTTACTTCCCATTATTATTTAGCCATTACAAGTGATAAGGTTTAGGATATTTCATGGTTGGTAAATTTAGCCTTTTAACAACATAGGTACTAGCCGCATTAGTGCAACTACCATAATTAATAATTGCAAAACATAAATTACCATTAATCCTATACCTAGAATAAAAAATATTTTCCTTTTGAATTTGATCATCCTTAATTTGTACACTTAATGAACACTTAGCCATAATTATATTTTTACTTGTTACCTCATTGGGATCCTTAAAATAATCATCATTAACATCTTCCAATAGAGGCATCTTAGGAATGATTTCATTGCCATCATCCTCACCATCACTTACTATCTCTCCATACACAAATCCATGGTCCTCTTATCGAGGTAATTAGATGCTAGGTATTATTTGTGCTCTTCTCTAGCACTTAAAGCAAATAATTGAACTTGGCCTTTTAGGGGTGTTCAGCCTTAGCACCGGAGTTGGGCTTATTGCCTCCTTCCTTTTTGGACAGTTCAGCTTTGGATCTATTATTAGGCTTATCACCACTTTTAAACTTGTTAGTCTAAGAAATTAAATTGAAATTATGCTTGAAATGCTTACTTTTATGTTGCCTCTCCTCCATAATTCCATAGTGATATAACTCCTTAAAAGTGTTATATTGCTTTAGCTCAACTTCATTCACAATCTCCGTATTACGTCCAATAAGAAAACGTGCCATTGTTTACTATGCAGGCTCTTCTAGTTAAACCCTTATTAAGGTGATCTCTAAATCTTGATAGTATTCCTTCACACTCCCATTACCTTGTACAATTCTTTGTAATTTCTTGTGTACATCTCTAAGGTAAAAACTAGGAATAAATCTATTTCTCATGGCCCTTTTCATATCTAAACAAGTACAAATTGGTGGATCCCCACACCTTTTCTTAACACTTCCAATTTGATCCCATGGTTTAAGAGCATATCCCATCAATTCTATAACGACTAATTTAACTTTCTTATCCTTACTATAATTTTGACAGTAAAAAGTAAAGTCTACTTTCTTTTTCCAAGATAGATAAACTTTGGGATCATTAGAACCATTAAAAGTGTGAATCTTCATCTTTATACTATTGAGATTGTTATCTTGCTTGCTAGTTCTTTTTGAGTTTCCTTTTATAAAATCACCTTTGTCATTATCTTCAACAAGCCTCACATGCCTTGGTTGCTTAGAATTAGTGTAGGTGGTGTTGGAATTTAGGGCGATTTGCAAATTTTCAATCTTCTCATTTGTTACTTGAAATTGCTTCTCTATTTGGGCCATATAAGCTTGTGATGCTTTTATGAATAACTTCCACTTTGATTCTTCTTTAGGATCTGCCATGATTAGTAAATATTTAAAAAAAATCCTCATAAAATATTCCTTTTTGTGTTTACATTCAAAAGATAACACTCACACCTATGTTTAACTCAAAATAGTCTTTTACCCTCTTTAAGCTCACCACTCTTGCCTTTTACCTCTCTTGGATTCTTTTCTTAAGTTTTTTAAGGACTAAGTTACTTTATGTTGAATTAAGTCAAAATGATCATAAACAAGCAAAAACTAATTCTAGAAAGACTTAAGAAATAAAAGATTTGAAAATAACACAACTAGGTGCAAAGAAACACGATTAGCAAATTCTAAAGTTCAAATCGCACATTTAGATTGAAAAGTTGCAAATTTGTGATTTGAACTCAAAATTATGGAAAGAATGATGCCTAGGCTGAATGCAAATCAAAGAATTGAAATTGGCTCATTTTGGTGCAAACCAAGTTCTTATACAATTTCTTGCTACCTTCTTTCTTTTCTTTTCTTTTTTAATATATATATTTTTTGACTTTTGGAAGCTTAAAAAAACTTAGAATTGAAAGAAACATAAAGAACAATTCAAAACTCAATAAAGTGGAATTTGGGCTAAGATGGGTATTTTGGTAATTTTTCCCTTTCTTAAATATTTGTATAAGGGTTGGCCCTACACATTAAGAAACACCAAACAAGTGATTAGCAACAAAAATAAACAAATTAGAATTCAAAACGATGAAGAAATTGCGAGAAATAGGCTAAAAATTAAGTTTCCTTAATTTAAGAAAATTTTGGCAAACTTCTAAATTTCAAGGAATTTCTTGAAATTATCACTTCAATTCTGCAATTAAGATGCATGAATGATTAATCAATGAAGAAAATGGAATTGGAATTGAAGAAAAACACTAAATTGAAGATTTTGCAAAGTTCCTTAATTTAAGGAAATTTTATAAAGGGATGTGATTTTGATGATGTAATTTTAAAATTATGATATATAATGTTGAGATAAACTATTTGGATGATGACAAAATGAAGAAAAATGAATTAGAATGCAAGAAACCAAAAGTGGTCGAATGGAGCAAAGAAGAAGAAGAATGTAATTTTAATGAAGAATAAAGCAAGAACATGTAAAAGAAAGTTACCTTTGATCTTGAATTACCTTGGCTCTAATACCAAATGATATGAACAAGGTTATGGAGTTCCTAATCTATATGCTTTAGTACACAAGTTCCCAATCAAATTCAACAGTCAAAACAAAATAGAACTTTAAATCCTAACTAAAGCTCTAAAAAACTTATTTCTAGCAACCTAAAGCAACCTAAGTTATAAAGATTTAAACTGTTTGTTCATTAAAACCCTAAATTGACTAAATCAATTTAAGATTAGAATAAAAAAAATTTATGCAATTATCAAGCCTTTACTCAACAATCTGCCAAGTACACTCAATAACTTAAGAAGAGAATTTAATTTCACAATATGTTATATGCAAAAATACTTTTAGTTATTTTATTAAAACTAAATGGAATGGGTTTAAATACCCTTACAAAGTTCTCAAAAAGCCCTGAAATCACTCTTTAATTTTTCTTTACAATGCTGTAGCTAAATTCATAAGTTTCCTAGCCCTATTTGAAAAAGCAATTCACTCACGCAATGAAACTAAAAGAAACAATCCTATTAGTCACCAATATCAGGCCTAACTAACTTCTAGCACTAAAATACCTTAATCAAAGTTCCTTTCAAAGTTGAACAACTAATTAAAGAAACCCAATTAAAGATAATAAAGTATTTGACCAATGAAAGATGTCTCCTTAAGACATTAGGAAGACAATGCCAATAAAGCATAATATTAAAGATCTTTGGCTTTTAGTCCTTTGTCTTCTTGCTTACATGCCTTTGGGCCTCTAATTTCATACTATAGTTGGATTGAATTGGGCCTTGATGCTCTCTAAAAGTTGGGCTCCATTAGATTAAGTTAAGTGCTCCTTTTGAAGAGTTTAAGCCTCTATCTTCTTTTAATTGGGCTTCATGCATCTTTTGCTCTTTTTGGGCTAAACAATTGTAATTCTTTATTGGATGAATGATCCAATTGCCTCCTTGAATTTCTTTAGCCTTCCTCGTATGATTGGACCTTGAAGTCGAAGTGGATCCTTTATTAACTTTCCTTGGTTATTTCCATCGTATACCTTGGAAAATGTTGCTTTCATACTAAATATAGTTCCATCAAATGCAGTTGAAAAAGCACCTTATAAGATATAGACTAGGAAATCTACTAATTTGTCATTTTAAAATATTTATGATTATGAAGCTTACGTGAAGCATGAAATTCTAGATAAATTGGCAACAAATCATACAAATGCCTTTTGTGGGATATCCTAAACAAATTAAAGGATATTACTTTTGTAATACTTTTGAAAACAAAGTGTTTGTTGCTTAGAATGGTGTCTTATTAGAAAAAGAGTTTATTTTTAAAAGAATTAGTGTGAGTAAGGTTTGACTTGAAAAATTTGAGAACCACAAGATAGCATTGAACCATCAATGGAATGTCAATAAGATTCACAAATAGTTGTTAAACAGTAACAAAAGCTCAAAGAAGGTTAATAAGAACATGTCAGAGCCCTTAAAGATATGGATTTCTCTTAACTGATAACATTGAAGTGATGCTTATAGACCAAAATAAGCCCACATCCTATTAAAAGGTCATGGATAGTCCATACTCTAAGACATAGCTACATGCCATGAAATCTGAAGTGTAATCCATATATGATAATCAAGTATGGACTTTAATTGATCCACTTAATGGTTTAACAACCATTGGGTGCAATTGGGTTTTCAAGAAGAAAATAGACATGGATAGCAATTTGCATACCTGTTAAATTATGTTCATCAAACCTATGTAAAAACTCTCATTTGATTTTGACAATATAGATTGAAAGTCTTAATGTCATTTTCAAGTGTTGATCTTACATATATTTAGCTAAGATTGTATTAGAATTTGAATGGAAACCTTAGTCTCAAAGATTGAAATTTACATCCTAATTTATGGTCATGAATTAGAAGGTCACAATCGCTATCTTATAGAAGAGTTGGATAAATTTGGACAGGCGATTTTGTA
Source organism: Omphalea diandra (assembly GCA_949677035.1). Classification (NCBI taxonomy): domain Eukaryota; kingdom Viridiplantae; phylum Streptophyta; class Magnoliopsida; order Malpighiales; family Euphorbiaceae; genus Omphalea; species Omphalea diandra. The sequence continues at coordinate 10,650 of CATIWR010362678.1, forward strand.
ATGAATGTCATGTTCAGTGTCATGACCACTACTTTTGTATTCACTTAGAGGGAATCAAGTCTTCAACCAAATTATGCTAGGTGTCCTAAAGAATTGCTTGAACATCAAAGTTCGTGG
>CATIWR010362686.1:0-10201 GCA_949677035.1 Omphalea diandra
ATAATATATATATATATATATATATATATATATATATATATATATATATATATATATATATATATATATATATATTGTTATAAATATATAAATACACATTAAAACTCTTAAATAATAACTCAAACTATATTTATACATAAAACTAAAATATTTTCTTCATGAAATATTATTTTTAATAATTGAGTTCCAATTTAAAATATTTTATTCTTTTACCATATCTACTTAAATAAAATTTTGCTGTAAATAATCATAGAAAATTTAATATTGAAACTCACTTAAAAATATTTATAATAATAATTACCATTATTACTACATCTATAAAATTTTCACATAAATACCATGGTTAAAGTTCAAACTTAGAAGTACAATATAATATCATAATCATATGTACTTAAATAAGTTAAAAATTAACTTTAAAATACTTTACTCTCTAAAAATTAAATTAACCATAACACTAATTACATATACATATATCAAAATCATTTCTCTAATAATAAAAAATTACTCTTATATTATTTAAATATCCAAATAATAACTTTTGATTTACTTGAATTACCTGTAAATATATTTCTATTAACTCAAATATTCAAAACTCTAAGAAAATATGATTTACAAATTTTGGGGTATTATAATTAATAATATAATATAATTAATTTAATAATTTACTAATAAATATAATAATTTAATAATAATAAACATAATTAATTTATTTAGTAATTAAATTAACATTAATATTTTAAACATTAATAATTAATCATTTATATAATAATATTAATATAATTTAATAAATAATAAATAAAATAATAATTAATATGATTAATATTAATAATAAATAATGTAATTATAAATAATATAACTAATATTTATTAATATTTAATGAATAATGTAATATAATTTTTAATTAATATTCCTAATTAATATTTAATAATAAATAAATTTTAAATAAATAATAGGAAAACAACATAATTAATATTAATAATAATATAATTTTATAATTAATATTTAATATTATATAATTTAATAAATGTTTAATAAAAATATAATTTTATATTTAATATATAATATAATATAATTAATGTTTAGTAAATAATAAAATAAATATTATTAAATATTTAATAAATAAAATAATAATATAAAATTAATAAATAATATAATAATGTAATATAATATGAATGATAAATAATATTGATATAATTAATTTAATATAAATAAATAATTATAAATAATTTTAAGATAAAATAGCATTTTAAGATTAAAATTTTAAAATGGATTAGAAAATTATTTATCTTGATTGCATACTTATCCTTTTCAATTTTAAGAAATCAGAGTTAAATTCGGAGATCATCTATGTTGTTGTATATTTACTCTCGTTAAAGAACAAAAAGAAAATCAAATCATGAGTAACAAAGAGGCAATATGCGTCATTAGAGCCAATAGGTTCATCAGCTCATGGCCCTGTGATAAGGCTTTTAATAAGGACTCACAGGCTGACCTCAACTATTGTAAGTCAGGGCACGTCAAGTGCAAGGCTATTATTTGATTTATTTATTAAAATATTTTCCATTTGTTATTGTCTTGATAATTTTTTTTTCCGAGTCTTGGCACTCTGTTATTAGACATATGTGTCATTGTGAGGTCTTATGGGTTATGATGCAAACAAACCCAATTAGCCCATTAGACATAAGGTTTTGAGCATAAAACTTGAAGTCCAAAGTTGGTGCATGGAGTAATTAGAAAAATGCTTGAAACTTAGACTTTCAAATGGTGCACTTAACTTAATCTATAGAGCCCAACACTTGAGGGAGCCCAAGACCCAACAATCATTCGACCAAAGTCAAGAATAAAGGCTTAAAAAGTGCTCTTAAAGAGACAAAACTCGCAAGTAAAAAATCTTTCAAGATTATGCTTAGTTGACAATATTTTCGTCTTCCCTTAAGGAGTTCTCCAATTAACCGAATTTCTCTTTTCTTTTTTGGATTATAATTTATTTATTTGTTTTTTTTTTTTTTTTTTTTTTTTTTTTTTTTTTTTTATGGTTGTAAGCAACTTAAGAATAGATTTTTTTTTGGATTCTCTTTGTGATGGCTGAATACTCATATTAGTCAATCACAAGCCTCATTTTTCTTACTTATCTCATTCAAAAAGTGATGTTTAGCATGTTTTTAGGAGGCCAACTCCTTATAGCTGAATTTGACTTAGGATTTTCTAGGGTTTTGCTTCTTCTTTTCTTATTTAGGGTTTTAAACATGTCAGGCTATAAATAGCCCCCTTATTTGGCTAAACTCAATAGATTGAATAATATTTTTCTTTTGGAATATTGTTGTCAGATTTAGTTCTCTTTCTTGAGTTTTTGAAAGAGCTTGATGAAATAGTTTGGTGGATTCTTAATAACTTTGAAAACTAGTTAATTCTAGCCTTAAATTGAGTTTAACTAATCTAAGATTAGGATTAACAACCTTTAAATTTTTGTAATTCAAGTTGCTAAAAATAGATTTTCTAGAGATTTAAAGTTCTTCAAACTTAATTCCTGACACGATCATTGGCAATTCAATTAAAGCATATGAGTTAAGAAATTAAAGCACCCTTGCATGTATTAGGTTAGCTTCAAATGATGTTATATGTGTGTGATACATGCTAGTGGACTGCACTAACTCCTGTTTCTCCTGTTGGAACACTTGTAGAGAAAGTAACATGCATGCAATGGATGTTGTAATAATCCATCCTGCCATTTGTAGCCAAATGACTATGTTCAAGGAACATGGATACATTCAAGTCTCTAGATTTTATCATTTTGCTTGTTATCATATCAACCATTGAATCTGAAATTAGGGTTGCTAGAAAGGATTTAAGACTAAACATTGGTGGTGTGGGAGTTGGAGTAGGAATAGGCCTAGGGTTAGGAGGTGGTGGTAGTGGTTCAATGTATAATTTTAATTCTTTTATTTTGTTATTAATAATTAGAATAGATACTTAAATATAATTGCTAGTGAAATTAAAAAATATTGTCAAATATTTATTTTTAAAAAATATAATTTTTAGTGACAGTGAAAATTATGACTAGCATTATTATAAATCAATATTAATAATTATAGTTACAATATATATTGTCATTCACATATATTTTTGTCCTCTTATAAATTTATAATGATTATCACAAAAAATTATATTTATAATAATCAAAATTACCACATTATGATAGATAAGTAGCAATAAATATATATGTCACTAACAATGTTATAAAATAAAATAATATTTGTAATAAAAATTATTGCCATTAATTATTTTCAAGTCAGAACAATTGTCATTGAATATATATATATATATATATATATATATATATATATATAACCATCATTCTTTTATTAATTATATAACAATATAATTTCATCACTATATGAATTAGTAACAATAAAAAATATAGTAAATTAAATTATCACTGTATATATTAGTGAGCATAAAAAATGCAACCAATGTAATTATGAGTTTTACATATATAATTTTAGTGGCTATAAAAGTTGTTACATTTTCCTTTCATGAAAATAAAATGAAGTTGTCATTAAAATTTACTTTGAACATCCAAATAATTTGTGACAATATTAAATGACACGTAACAACACATGAATATTAGTTACAATAAAAATTATAGCTAATTATAGCATTGATAACAATAGAATTATTGTCACAAATTGGACATTAATCGTGACAATTTTTATTGTCATACATGACATAAACTTTAGTTATTGAGATAGATGTTACAAATCTCATGGCAATAATTATTGTAACTAAAAATTTATTTGTGACAATTTTTAAGATTATGTGACAATATCGACCGTCACAATTACGTTCATCTCTTGTAGTTTTTTAACAATTAATTGATTTTTTTATTGAAATAATTAATTGATTTAGATAATCTTTCTAATGATTTTAATAATACATATTTAGTTCTTGGTTAATATATTTAAAAATTTAATTTTGGATGTCTTTAAAATTTCAAACTCTTTTGCGTTAAATTTTTTAACCATAAGAATAAAAAATTATTAGCACTATATATGACTGAAAAGTCTCACCCTTCTCATAAGAAAAAAAAAATAACATAAAAAGGAATCAAATATTTTATAAAAAATTCAAAACAGTAATTATATAAACTCATTTATAAAAGCTTATAAAATAAATTAAAATGTACATATTTTTTCTAAAATTACTTTGATATTACTTTTTATTTATTTTTATATGCTTCAGAATAGACAAGATTTTCTGGATATTAACAAGAATCCATTTTCATAAGCCTAAGTATTAATGAAATTAAATTTTACATAAATTAATTGAAAAGAATCCACTATTTTTATGCCTTTACTTTTCTTTTTTATTCTTTCTTTTTCACTTAAGTTTTTCACTAAAATTTTGTTTCCTTTTCAATTAAGATTTTGATAGTTCATTTTAATATATTCAGTGTTAGTAAAATAAGACTTTAAAATTCAAAATAGAAGAAAAATAAAAAAGAGAAAAAAGTAACTTTCAAATAAAAAATATAAATGGGTATATTATATTTTAATGTTAAAAATTTATGAATTAATTATGTAAGATAAATATAATGACTAATAATAGATTTTTATTTTAGTATTTATAGATTAGTTATGTAGGATAAAGATAATGACTAAGAATAATTTTTTATTTTTACTAAGAATATTTTTAAAATTTTTTCACATATAATACAAAAGATTTTTAAGATACTTAAGTGACAATTTACCTGTAAATTTTTATATCAAATATATTTATAAATTTTTATAAAAATATTTTTTGTGACAATGACAACTTGTAAGAAAATAAAGATTAATTATCAAATATCTCATCATTCAAATTTGTGACGCTGTCTATAAAGTTGGCACGAAATTTTTAATATTTGATGATAGTATTTTTTATATTATCATGCAATTAGGTTATCAAAATTTAAAATTTAGATTTAGTGATAAGTAAATTTTTTTTTTTATCACATATTGTATAACTGAAGGAAAATAGAAAACAGTTGATAATAATATTTGCTCATTGCACATTATATAACTTATTTTTTAATGATTAACTTAACTATGATAACTGTAAACTTTTCATTTAATATATATTAAGAATATTTTTAAATGACACTTCAAACTTATTATTTAATATCTATCATGAATTTTTGTTTGACAACATAATTTTGTCACCCAATATAATTTTCAATTTTAGTTATATAATAATTTGTAATAAGTTTATTTTATTTATAACAAAAGAAAAATTTTACAATAAATAAAAGTATTCATCAAATAATTTTATGTTATAAAGTAAAATAATTGTAATTGTGATGACTTTATTTAGAAGTAGTCACAAAATCCTAAAATTTTATGATAAATTATTTATGCCTATTTATTTGATTAAAATTAAAAAATTAAAATTTATGAGTAGTTTAAAATTCTTATCACATATTGTATATATTTTGTAACAATAATTTTATAATTATATAAATGTTATTACAAAAAACTGAATTTCAAGAAGTGATTTTATATTTATGGATTATTTTAAATTTTTTATGAAAATACAATAATGTAAAATTCAATATCTTAATACTATATTATTTTTCTTACTAATTAAAATATTTGTCTATTTCAAAATTGAACTGCCAACTTTAAACCAAGAAATATATTAAAATTATTAAATGTTAAAAATAGAGATGATTAATGAGATACTGTGCAAAGATGATGATATTAAAAAGTAGCTAAATTTTATGTTATGTAAATTCAATCCAAACCAAGTATAATAATAATAATAATAATAATAATAATGTTACACAAAAATGGTTTAAAGTACAGGATAATGCTTTTGTTGACAGAACTCTATTTTTTATTAATTTTAATTTATTATATTACAAACCATGTTTTATTTAAAAATTAAGATTTTTTAATTTAAATTATTTAAATATATCATATCGAATGTATTTTTTTTGAAAAATAGCTATTTCAATTTAATTTGGAAAGTTTCAAATAGATTATGGAATGTAAAAAAATTAGTGGGTAATAATATCGGTTGCGAGGGAGGGTAATGGAACGGTGTTGACTGTGGGTATGTTTTATAAAACTTCTTCTATTTTTATTTTCCATTATGAAATTAATGTTTATTCTTTTCAATTTATTTTCCTAAATAATGCCTCTTTTACTTTTTTTAAATTAGAAATTTGATGCGATTTTGTATTAAAATTTTAAAATATTTAGTTACTAATATAATAATTTAATAAATAATAAGTTATTATCTCAAACAAATTTAAATTTAGAATTAATCATATTTATTGATTGATAATTGACGATTAATTGATTTACTTCTTCATTTTAAAAAAAAAACAAGAATTTATTGTCCAAAACTTAAGAACAAGAAATTTTAAGAGTTTGTAAATAAAATTTATGTTTAAGCAATACCTATTATTTTATTAAACTAATTATTTAATTTGATTTATATAAAAAATATTGTTTGACAAATAAGAATTAGAATTCTATAATTTTGCCATACCATATTACTAGATAATTAAAAAAACTAAAGCATAGCTACTAAAATAAATCAATATTGAATAGCCTAAAAAGTAATTATATATGGTCATTAGAGGTTTTTGAAAAAAGAAAAATATTGCTGCCCAAAGTTTTAAAATTCTGCATGGTTTGTTTTCTTGAGGGGAGAACATTTTATTTTTTAAGAGAAAGATTAGGTTATTTTAAAGATAAGAAGTGAATAAATTATTTAAACCTTTTTATATGATTTTCAAAAAAGAAGAAGAAATTTTGATGCGTATGGCTATTGTTATATCACTAGCATCAATATTTTACATCATTTAAAAATAGAGAATGTTGATTTCAAGACTTTAGTATCACTGATTTTAATAATATATTGAAAAATTCTAACATCTTTTCTAAATGTATATATAATAATTATACTCAGAAAAAATAGAAAAGTATATTCATAAGTAATTATACTTAGAAGGGTACAAGTGTAAATTTGAAGAAAAATAAAGACAAGTATGTTCAAACAATTCAACACCATGTTGAAATTCCAACAATCGATGATGAAGCTTGTTGAAGTAGCCAATAGCTGTTGGAAGCCAAACCGACCATGCTCATAAAATAGTACTTCATCCGTTCCAAATTAAATGTCGTTTTAAAGAGAAATTTTTGTTTCGTAATACTTGACATTTTACAGTTATTAATGAACATTAATTAATTTTTTTCAACTCTACCCTTTCTCTCATTTTATAATAATTGTTTCTTTTTAGAATGCACAAAAATTTATAAAAATAATTAATTAAAGGTAACGTAGTCTTTTTTATATGTAATAACAGCTATTAAATACAATTTTTAATATATACACAAAAACCTTAAACTACATCTTTTAAGGAACAAAAAGAGTATATTTTAAATTGATGTATAAAATAATTATGAAAGGAATTAAAAGAGGTATTATATATTAAAAGAGCTACTATATATTGACAGAATTTGAAGATGTCTAAATTCTAGAGAATTAAAGGTGTTCAATCCAAAAAGCATAGAGAAAATTATGAGCATGTTAATGAAAAATTATCATACTAGTTTGAAACTATTACACAAATTAGTCTACTTCAAAATGCTTTACAAATTAATTTACAAAGAGTCAAATAATGAGACATACACGAAAAGAAATATATATGCATCTATTTTTTTTTAAAAAAAATGATTTAAAATTTGAAATTTTATAAAAGAAGTTATGGCAATTTTTTTTTATGAAAGGTGTATGCATAAAGTCAATTTCAATGATCATAGAAGTCATTAACACGTATTGGAGTGAATTCAATGCCTGTTGAAAATTTTTAATAGATTGATATATCAATTCCATTTAAAATGAAGCCACCTTAATGTCTATTCAGCATTTTCAATAACCGTGTAATATATATAATAGCTAGTTTTTGCTAAAATTAATAATGAATAGTTTTATTTTTGAAGTGTTTCTAACCAACCTTGGGCTATCAAAGAATACGTAATAGGACAGTTGGAATGTTGTCTATCATATTTTAAGTATTAAATTAAGTTTTATCAAGTATTCAAGATTTCAAGTTTTTCCTTTCTTTTTTTGCTCATGTATTAGATTTAATACTTGTAAAAGATTGCGATGGGTAATAGTGAGTGATTTTCTTTGAAAATTATTTGTATATCTTATGTGTGAATAATCATTGTTAGTTTAAGTTTTAATTTTGTAATACTCTACTTATGAAACGTTTAATTTGTACCTTAAGTAAGCTGGAGAGGACTTTAGGTAATGACTAAAAATTTTTTTATTGAGATTAGTGCTGAACCTAGAAAAACACTAGTTATATTTTTCTTTTGAGACTAGTACAAAAAGAGGTCAAAGGTTCGTTCTTAGCCCACAAAAGAGTAAGTTATATCTTAGCCTTTAAAAGATAATAAAAAAACTTTAATGGAGAGACTAAAGGAGAGAACATATAAAGGATTGTTTTCAAATTTTTATAAATTATGGTGTCATTCTCATTATTTTATTATCTCTTTTTTTTTTTTTAATGTATGATTGAGTATCAAAATTCAAATTTCGTATTATTTATCATAACCCTATTCATCTCTCTCCATTACTCCATATGGAACCAACACAAATAAAATTTCTTGATAATCTATTTCTAAAAGAATCTAATATATATTATTAAAAGAAAAAAAAAAAAAAGAAAGACGCCCTAATTAAGGAGCAATAAATGTGATAAATTAAAAAAAGAAACCTAATTGTCTCACTCTTTGTTTTTTTAAATGAAAACAACTTTATCTTTTTGGTGTTTTGTGATATACTTTGAAAATTTACCAACAATGATCTCATTTTAATTCAATTTTTTAATAAAATGGGTAATTTTTTTCATATATTATTTATTTATTTTATTTTAATTTGAGAGTTTTATTTAGAGTTGTTATTTTGTTTTTATTTGTAAAAATTTTTATCTTTTTTATTGTAAGAGTTTCAATGATTTAAAATTAATTTTTAGTATTACATGATCATATATTATTGGATATCGCTTCTTAGGTCTATTTTGATATATTATATAAATATCAATCTATATCGAATTATAACACCATATGTGATGAATATCTTCATTATTAAAAAAAACACAAAATCATTAAAAAAGATTTATGTCAAAATAAAATTCTAATTTCAAGATTGAAAAAATATTTATTTCTAAAAAGAGTGACAGGCAAAAGAAAAATTCTAATTTTTCATATGATGTTTCTCTTTTGATATTATTTTTTAAAATTTTCTTACTATTTCTTTCTTTTGATGTTCATAACAATTAATAATAACAATTAATTGAATCAATCTTAGAGTTAAATAACATAAAAATTTTACAAGAATTATGGTGGAGGACTATTATTAAATGATTAATATATATATATATATATAATTTATTTGAAATAAAAATTTATAATTTATTAAAATAATTATTTGATAAAGAAGTGTTAGTAACCTTATTAACTTGTCATGTAAAATTTTACAATTAAGATAACTATAATAAAAAATAAAAAATTATAAGAAACTGTAAAATAGACAATTAAGAAAATAAATCTAAAAATAGAATATATATTATCTACTTAGAAAAATATATTATTTATTTAAATGTTTTATAATAAAATTTTAATTTTATTAATATTTATAAATATATTTTAAATAATATATTAAATTATAGTATTTGTGATGCACATACTATCAATTGGTATCAATATCAACATACATAATCGATTTTGCTCTTAGAATTTACTTGAGCTAAAAATTTATTAATTATCAAGCTAAATTGTTTAAAATATAAGAGATTATGATATCTATTAATTTTTATACAAAATTAAATAGTTAAAATAACTATAAATATAAATGAAAAAATTTGATAACCAATTAGGATCTATATTAATTTATTAATAATTATAAATAATTTCTCAAAAAATAATTATAATAAAAAAATGATAAAATAGAAAATTTTAAAAAATAAGACTAAAAAATAGTTTTCATTTATTATAGATTTTATAAAATAAATATTTTTTACTTAATCACATACTTTATAATAAATATTTTTATTTTATTAATATTATGAATATCTTTTAATAATATATTTAATATTGCTGATACAACTTTTAGGATATATATATATATATATATATATATATATATA
>CATIWR010362741.1:0-10706 GCA_949677035.1 Omphalea diandra
TCTGCCTTCCAACATTCTTCACTATCATGATGAACTTACAATCATTAATAACAAAGTTTTTTTTAAAAGAAAAGATTATTTTAATTTTCCAAAATACACATAATATAATTCCACACCCAGTTATCCACTTTAGATGTGAAATGAACCAAAACTTAGGTCTGAGGAACTCTACACACCTGTAACCGAGGGTTGAGCTCTAAAAAGTAATACTCTCCAGTCTCCATACTGTACAAATACTCAACAGTAGCTGCTCCTACATAATTCACACATTTCGCTAACCTTCGAGCTGCTTGCTCTAATTGTTTAACTGTCTCCAATGGTGCAACTGTAATTGGACCCTCCTCAATTATCTGTTTAGAATGCATGAGCAAGTGAGGTCCTAATTTAAATATTCCTCAGAGATGACACTGTTAAGTGTCACACTTCTTTTCTTTTTCTTTTTTTTTTTTTTTTTGCGAAGGAAAAAAAATCATAACCTTACTTTTTTACGCTATTAAAATTAAGAAAACAATAATCGGGTAAACCAAATTAAAGATATAAAACTTACCTTTTGGTGCCGCCTCTGAACACTGCAATCACGGCTATGCAAAGCTGCTACATTTCCATACTGATCACACAGTAACTGGACTTCTAAATGTCGACTCTGTATAAGAAAATCCAATGTATCATCAAAATTATACTATAATCTTGGAATAGTTGTGCAAACACTATTCTTTTAAATTAAAGAGCAGAAGAAAATCTAACCTGGGAAGCAACCTTCATTATGAATATGGGTGATCCTGGAACCTCACCCTGAACTTGCTTGAATAATGCCCTAACTTCATCATCATTATGAACCTAGAGAACCCAAAAGAAAATAGTTCATTTACAATATGCCAACAATAAAATTCTTCAAGTCAGAAATTCAAAACTTAGTTATATAGAAGCAAAACCTTTCTTATGCCTTTACCACCACCACCCCATGATGCCTTGATCATTGCAGGGTAACCAACTACTTGGCAACTTGCAATTGCCTCCTCTGTTGTATATACACATGCTTCCCTGTATACCTCATCTGGGATGGCAATCAAACAACTTTCTGGAGGAATTTTCACCTGGAAACCAGAAACGTTGTACCTTAGATGTAGAATTATGCAGCAAACATTCAATCAAAACTTGGTTAGATAATCACATGAGAGCCACTCCATGGAAGAGTAGGGACGTTTGCCGCTTGAGCAATCAAAGATGAGCCAATTTTATCGCCCAATGCTGCCATAGATGTAGCTGGAGGCCCAAGAAACACAATCCCCTTGGCATTCAGTGCATCGGGCAGCTCAGGATTCTCAGATGCATGACCCCAACCAGGCCAAACTGCATCAACACGTGTTATCTCTGCCATCTGAAATCCAAAAATTACAATTATGTTACAGAGACTGAATAAGAACAAGAGTTCACTTTCTTGCTAACAAATTTGTATTAGCAAACAAATCAGAATTAGGTAGAATGCTCTTAAGTCGACAAATAACAATAATGATCTTGCAAGAGTAAGAAACTACCTGATATCTGCTCATTCATCTTCACGATATTCTGAGACACCGCAAGACTTCAAAGAGTTTCAGACTACATGTTTCTACCATTTATTTCATGGATTATTTTAAGTTTCTTTTGTCTTTATCTTTTATGCAAATCACATTAGGATTCATTACTTTAAGTCACAGCAATAAATAACCAATAAGATGCACCAAAATCTTTCCTGCTACAAAGTCCCTGACTGAATATAGTTATCCATGTATGTTTTATTTTATATACTTCGAAGCCAAACAATAAAACACACCTCTACAATGAGCTGCACGTTGGCATAGTTATTATTGTTTGTCCCACCAGGAACTTCCACAAACTGATCAGCAATTCTAATATGTTCTGCATTGATTCTCATGTCTTCTGGAGTTGCCATGGCTACCAATAAGATTGCCTTCTCAGTGCCAAATGTTTCATAAGCCCATGTCCTAACACTACGCATAAACTTGACAGCTGCCATTCCATTGTTTGAAATTAAAATACTATGGATTGGCCTCTTCCCTCCAAGTGCATGGCAGAATTCATCCACTTCAGCTATTGTTGCAGGGCTCCTTGTCGAAACGACCCCATTTGTGTAACCATTCCCTCGACTAGCACCCACTGGTACCGGAAGTCTCCTTTGTGCTTCCAACATGCTGCAGAGATAGGAATCATGTTACCAAAATTTCAGGCTTGAAAACTCAGTCATTGAATTAAGTCTTTTCCATTCGCTTTATCTTATCCTTGAATTATGTAACTTACACACTGGGGCGTCCATAGTTATCGTATCCGTTCATAGTTCATGAGCAAAAGTGGATAGATAAAAGGAAGCAAAAGAAATTCAATTTAATAGCTGTTGAGAACTAGAAGTAAACTATTAAATCACAGTAAGATTCTGTTTGGTTGCGAAGACTAGCGCTTGGTGCAGCCTTCTTCACTCTAGGCACTATGAACGTCATACTTGATCCTAGAATTGTTTTATGTAATCAAGGTCTAAATAACTAATACCAAACGCCCAATCCATCAGTTTATTTGAATTTGAATTAGTGAGCAAACAAACGCATTCTACAAGTAACATAAGAGTACTCAGAAGTAGGATCCTATAGATATCATAAGATAACAACGAAAAGGTACTTAAAAATATAAAAGCAGTCAATAGCGCCACAAAAGAAGTGCATATAATTAGATTCCAATAATCCATTTCTAAATCAAAACCGCAATCATATAAATATTGCGAAGCCATCCACCAAAAAAGCAGTCAAACTTCTAGTGCAAAAACCAGAAAAAGTCCCAAACTTCAAACACAGCAAACAGAAGCAAAATTCAAGAAAAAAAACCCAGTTGTTACAAGAAGTCCAAGAATGGTAACAAACCTGAAGATGAGCCAAAATCTTCAATTGGGTTTCATGGGTAATGAAGCATTTAGTTCAAATCTAGACAGAAAGAATGCGAGAAAGCGAGAATCAATCATAACCCAGAAAAATGGTGCATTTTTATTGGTTCAAAAAAGGATATGCTCTTGGTTAATGTACATTCGTACACTCACTTCACAACCTTGAAATGCTGTCTGTCTTTATGTTTATAAGGAACACGTAATTTTTAAGAGAACTGTGGAGCGTTAGGTTTGAATTGGAGAGAAGTGGGCCTTCAACTTATAACAGCTTTTAATGAGACTCTGCACGTGGTATCTGCACCCGCCATGCCACCTCCGTTTCTTCCAGTTCTTTCTTTCTTTCATTCTATGTAGGAGGAAGGACAGCTGAAGGAAAATTCCCATCTACCCCTCTTACATTTTGGTGTTGCCATTTTTGTTTCGAAAATGTTTGTAGGATTTACATTTTCAACCGCTATTTGTAAAAATTTTAAATATTAATTTTCTTTTAAATTATTTTTTGTTTACAAACTTTAGATTAAAGGATAGACATGCCTATAATTCAGCCACAACAAACAAAACAAGGTCATACTTTTTTTTTTTTTTTACTTTCTTTATTTTCCTTTTAAAATTGTTCACATAAAATAATAAATAAATAATCGATGCGATATCAAGATTTTATTTATTATTTATTTTTATTCATATATATATATATATATATAGTGGATGTCCCTTAAGTATTAGTACTAGAGAAGAATCCCAAATTATCATAATTGACATGAATGTGAAATTAACTACTAGATCAATATTGATGGAAGGCTTCCAAATGATTAAAACAACAAAACTTAAACAATGTTTTGTGTTACGTCATGGGAAGATTCAAACTTTTCTAAGGTTTGATTGTGTGCTGGGTAGCGTGGTCGACCAAATCCTCCAATTTACTTCTCTTCTTTTAGAGAGAATATATATATATATATCTTCTCCCATTGATTTATTTATTTTCGATATCGTGGAATTTAATGTTATAACGAAAAATTAATTATAAAATTAATAATTAATAAAAAAGAAAATAATTTTTAGCCTATAAACATATCTATCACTTTGATAAATTTAAAAATGAGACATTTGAGTCCCAAGTATCATCCTTTATCACTGATATAAGAGATAATTTGCTTTCTCTCATTGATTTACGGAGAGAGAAAGAAAATGGTCAATGAGTTATTCATTGAATATGATAAGATGTGTAGGTGAATGGTTTTGATTGTTGGGGTATTAATTTTTGTGCATGAGGAGGTTTGGTTATGGTTGGGCGTTAGGTGCATCCATGCTATCCTTACCTCTTTCTTTTGTCAATATTAATGTGAGTCTTGTTTATTTCTTTATGGTTATTACCATGAATTTTCAGAATCCACACCGAATGAATTTATTTATCAGATTAACAAAATTAAAAATCAATCAATAATTAATTTTATTTAACTAACTAAAAAATATTTAAAATTAAAATTAAAAAAATTGATTAAAAACAGAAACAATCAATTGAATGTAAGATTACATCATTTTAGAAAAAATTTAAAAATTGTTAAAAATTATACTATATTGCTTAAAGTTTAAATATTAAAAATATTTTTTAATATTTTATCATATTAGACTAATTTCAAATATTTTTTATTTATAAATAATTTTTATTTTTAATTACATTTTTTTAAAAAATATCTGTTATTAATTAAATCTGTAAAATTAGTTAAATAAAAAAAAAATTAATTAGACGACTGTTATTAGTATTACCTATTACTGGGTTCTTTTCTTTTTTTTTTTTTTATGAGAATTATTATTTGAGTGGTCATGCACGAGTTGGATTTTGTCATTTTTTTTGTTTTTCATATCTTATGATAATTTAATTATCATAAGAAACAAAAGCATGACTGATAAAAAAAATTAAACTAAATATATTATTAAGTTTTATGATAATATATGAAAGTAATTAATCAATATATATTTTTAATCTCAATCTCAAAGTTAATTTTAAATTATTATTTGTTATTTGTTAAATAATTATGTATAATACAACAATGTGTCATTATTTTATATTATATTATAGGAAATTATCATATCAAAAAATTTCTAAATAAAAAATTAGAAAACTCAATTACTATTATTTGTTTTTGATTATTTAATATTATTTGTTTGATTGGTGATCATATATTATTTCATTCAAATTTACTAAATTTTTTCATAAAATTATACCACGTAAGATTAAATATATGAATTAATAAACAATCTTTTATTACAACTAACTTTGTATATAAGTTTTAACAAATTTATTTTAATATTTTATGTACTTAACAATAATTTTTTTAAATTAATAATCAAATTTTAGTTGCTACTATATATTAATTTTTAAACATTAAATTAATTAATTATTTAAATTGTATTATTATAATCATACCACACAGATTTATAACTAATTTTATTCAATTATGAATTTGTGTTGGATGGTTAAGGCCAAACTATCGTCTTGAGATATTTAATTATGTTGAGGTAAGATGATGCTAATGACTCGCTGAATATAGTAAGATGAACAATTCTAGCTTGCTTAGAGGTTGGTCTAGCCCGACTCAAATAGGTAAAGTAACATTCACCCTTGCTGGAAGAGACAGTAGCACTTATTACTCATGCTCCGGTGAGTCTACACCTGCTTTTGGAGAAGCAAATGAAGCAAACTACTGCTTCAGAAGACTCACAAATGGGAAGTCACCTTGGCTTGGTGGAGTTTATCATTTGTGGTAGTGGAATGAGCGAAATGGCCTAATTTCAAATCTCAGTTTCATTACTGACTTATTAGAATGTTATAGTTAGCCAGTCTGCTGAACAAATCAACTTATGCAAAAATTGCCTTAACCAAATCAAATTCAACAATTCTAAAAAAACTACTCCTTGTGACAGACAACTAATTCTTCAGCAGCAAGATGATCAAAACCCAAAATCCATCTACCAATAGTAAGAGACCAGTTCTCTTCAAATTTGTAAATGTCATTGACATATATAGATTTAGTTTAATTTAACTAAAATCAATTAATTCTGATTCAGCAATATTAAAATCATATCTGTAACTGTGAAATTCAGTATTTGAAGGCCTATAGCTTAAACAAACTGAACAACAGATTTTCCACAACAAATAGGGAATGAGTTATACTATAACAGATGATATGTGAATTCACTTGAAACTTTGTTTCGTGAAGCCTTTTGCATGTTGAAATAATCATTCAATCTACTTGCTGCACTAGATTATTGGTGAATTTTATAATGATGTATATATTATTATTATAACATTATGTAAATCTAAATTGGATCATTTTGTATTTTCAGTAAATCAAGTTATGATATATAAAAAATTTATGTTACTTTCAAATCAATTATGTCAATCATAATTATAATTATTTAATAAATTACAAATATTTTAATAATTTAAATATGATTATATTCTAATCCAAGTAAAATAAAAAAATTATTATTTCAAAATTTTCATATCAATTTAAATCTTGAATGAAAGAATTATGAGTGCGTACAAGATACAAAAATATCAAATTGAATAAAAAATCAAAGAAAAAACTAATTTTCAAATATATTCAAAAAATTAAAAACTTTTCGTCTTATGGTCTATCAGAATAAAAAAAAAATGAGATGATTTTAGAATAAAACATATATTTAAACTGGGAATTATACCATTTTACTTTTGATTTATCCTGTGCTGATTAATGTTTTGTCATATATAAGATTTGAGAAGGAGAATCACACCATTTTATCACAATTTATCCTACTAATTACTATTTTGTTATATATATATATATATAGAGGATTTAAGAATTATTTGTCAGTTTGTGTTTATGAGGAGACTAATAATTTGAGCTTTAGTTTGGATAAGGTTTTATTTTCTTATTTTGTGTTTTTATTTCAAAATTAATATAGTTATTATATTACAGACTTATATTTTAAATATTTAATTTTCAACTTCAAATTTTAAATAGACAGTGAAAGAATTATATTTATTTGTAATTAAAAATTTTGAAAATTATTAATCTTTGAATCATTCTATCTTATCTCACTTATTCTATTTATCCCATATCTCAATTCTTTTATCTTGAAAATTTAATTCAAGACATATTGAGACTCAATAATAAATAAAAGATAATTAATTCTTAAAATTTAAAAACTCAATAATTTAAAATGTGATAAAAATTTTAAAATTTCTGACTTTTATCCATCCTGCACACACTCCTAAACCTTTTTTGTTTTTTTTTTTTTTTTGTGGTCGAAAGCGCACACTCCTAAAACAAACTACCACCTTCAATATCACCTAATCAGTCTACCAACTACAATTTTTAGACAGGGTCGACCTTTTCAATTTTCACGTCAATATGAAGATGGCTTGCACAGGCAATCGGACATCCAACCAAAAAAAAAAAATCACTGACCATCGGAGACTGTTGTGACTCAATTTTAAGATCTAAAAAATAACCTCCTAGCACTTTAATTTTGACTGAAGTGGCCATCTAACTTCATATACTATATCTATGAATTTTATTGCGTTTGAAACTGATCATAAATTCAATAAACTATCAAATTTGCAGTAGAATAAGTTCTGAGGTCGGCTGTTGGTCAAAATATAATCGAATCAACTTGTTAGTTTGTTTCTGGTTCAAAAATGATTTGGTAACTAAAGTCTTTGTTTCTGGTTCAAGAATGATTTGGTAACTAAAGTCCTTCTTATGCTGATTTCTCTTTTTTTTTTTAAACTGTGATGTTAACTAATTATTTATATTTTCGTTTGAAAAGCTTTTCAAAAAAAAAAAAAAAATTATTTAGTTACCATGAACACATTGGACATTGCCTTGGTTTAGTTTAGGACTTCACGTGAACAAAATAACATGTGGCTATGAGTACATGACTAAAGGCATTCAATCAATAGGCCAATAGCCGCCATTTACTCCACCTAACACCTACTGCCCACCGCTCGCCACACCTACTTCTGAATTATAGTTGGAATCTATTCCAAACTAATCATCTGCTTGTTCCCTACATGACCTAATTTTATTTGTCAGCATATTCTGAAATTGACATAGTAAACAGATTAGGCTCTACAAATTGGTAAATGAGTGAAAAATGGTTTTTGATCAAATATTGAAAATAATATAGCTTTTCTTGGGGAAAAAAAATATAGCTAATTACCTGAATAAGAACAAATTAATCAAGTCTTTGAACAAATTAAGAGTGACTTACAGAGGTTCTGCATCATATATTTGAAATTGTCTGTCAGAATAAATATTGGGTTTTTTTCTCCAATCACGAAAATTACTATGAGTTTACAAAATTACGAACTCAAAACTATATCATTAAGGAAGCAAAAACTGTTTAAACGCAGAGATTTGTAAACTAATAATTTGTATAATCAGGAAACATTAATGTATAATGATAAATGGTACCTTAAGAAAGAGTATTAATCCAAACCTGTGTGCTTTCTTCTTGCACTGCAACGTATCTTTATTAATCCAAACCTGTGTGCTTTCTTCCTGCACTGCAACGTATCTTTGTATTGGCATTGTAGTTTCAGATTGATGTACCTCTTGACATTGGAGGGCTGAGTTGCATGATAAAGTTTATTGGACCCACATGTGCAAAAATTTGGAGTAATTATTTGTAGATGTAAAAAAGAAAATAGAAGTCATATATAAGAAAAAAGAAAAAAAGAATGAGCTTTTACGATAGTGGGAAGTTGAGAAAATCCTGTTTCAACACATCGAGTGCCAATTTTTCCATCGATTTTTGGTAAAGAAAATTGATTTGTTTGATGTGATTTATATATTTATATTTACCGTAGAAAGTGTAGTGTTGTCTGTGTTTAAAGTTAGTTTTGGGTTACGACTCATTTGATTTCAACTTTGAACTCTTCCTCTTAATTATCCTTGACGTGGAAAATTTGATTTTCTCTACAGGCTCTTGACATGTCCACAATTTATCCCAAATCCCTTAATTTTTGGGTAAATGGTTTTTTTGCATTGACCTAATGGATACCAATCACCACCAAATCAAAAACCCAAAACAAAAAAGAAGCTAAATTGGAAAGTAGAAACTACTGTTAATAGGCAGAAATTATATATTTTTTTAATAATGTACAAACAATTGTTAATTTGTCAAATGATTTATTATATATATACATATATATATATATATAAGATTTATTTTAATCTAAAAAATTATTTATAATAAATAGTTATCATTTATCAAATTAATATTTTAATAAATAAATAATTAGAAATTATATATTATTATTATATTATATTACTTAACTAATTGATAAATTATAAAATAGCTGTTGTAAGGGTATTTAAAAATTATTTGTTAAAAGACTAATCAATGAAAGTTTATTCAGATTGAGCCAATGCCTTTTATATAATACGTTCCAGAATTTGGATTTCTCGGTTTCTTAATATATAATAGAAAATTGCATATTTTAATATCATTTGAAAGTTAGAAAACGTTCAAACTTGGTTCGTCATTCATTATACATGCTATATATGGAGAGATAGGGGGACAGAGACAGGGGCTTCTTACCTAAAATATTCCACAAAATATTTGAGGTTTTTTTTTTTTTTTTTTTTTTTGGAGAATAAAATTTGAGAGGTTGGCAATATACTACTTCGCGCATATGATTTCAAGAGTGGCCTGTATCAATAAAATCATACGCAAGAAAATTAGGGAGAAGAAAACCATAAATGTGGTTTAATTGTTTTATGAAAATTAAAATTTTAATTAGTGGTAATTTTATAAAGGAAAGAATATTCATCATATTTATTAAAGATATTTCTAAAAATAAAGAAAGAAATTTAAACTCGTTCATTATATGAATAATCTTGTCAATTTTAAATTTAATAAAATATCTCGCTCTAGCTGTAATGATTTTTGTTCTATAAATAGTATAAAATTAAACAATAAAAATATTAGGGTGCATTCACTATTACTTTTTTTTTCGTAAAATAAAAAATAAAATTTTGAAAATTAAAGTTTATACCTTTTGATTTTCCATTTTATTTAAAAATATTTCTTAATAAATATGAAAAAGAATCAGAAGGATGATTTTTTAAAAAAATTATTTTTATAGTATTAAATTTTAAATTTTGAAAAAAATAAAAAAACTATAGTGATATTAAACATGCCTTCATATATATAGATATGTGTGTGTGTCAATATTGAGGTCATTTAATTTAAATTTATCAATTATATCTTATGTTTCTCAGTGATGATGTTAATAGTAAGTTATTTTTATTAAGTTGATATTCTTAATGATGATGTTAATCATAAGTTATTAACATTAGATCGATATTCTCAATGATAATGTTAATTTTAAGTTATTTTCATTACGTCTATACTTTCAATTGGAGAGCGATATATATTACTTTTAATTTATGTAACGAAAGATTATTTTTATTTAATATATATGATTCCTCTTTAGATTGAATTAGTGATTCCTCTTTAGGTTGGACTAAATAAATGCATTTATATCAAATTTAGCAAATTTGTAAAAAATTATATTCTTATAGTCTTTTGAAAATTCGAAGTTAATCTCATTAGAGAGAATATCATTAGAGAGAAACACTATTATAGTTAATATTTATTGACATATATCCAATTTTATTTCTACCTATGAACAACAAAATATAGAATTAATTAAATGTGAGAATAAATATATCTATACTGATAGATTTTTTACCATTTATTTATTAATTTTTCTTAAATAATACTG